>ML109168.1:24547-82865 GCA_003697995.1 Taxidea taxus jeffersonii
TTTCACCTTTTATTTCACCTCTTATAAGTTTCACCTCTTGTTTTACTCCCTTTATGCTGTTTTAAATTTTTCTAAGTATACATTATTTTTAAAATAAAAACATTTAAAAAATTTAGACTCTCATCTTTTTGCCATTACCCCTTTGTCAAGCAAGAAATACCATGGAGAAGAAGGATGGTTTACAAAGAAAACAGAAATCATAGAAACTGAAAACCAGTCATAGAAATACATAATTAAGGTGAAATTACAGAGTATACATGATAATTTATTTTAATTCTTTGGAATGTTTTAAAGAAGCATATTGAACTGGGTATATGAAGTGTTGTTTTTGAATAGCAATTAAGTCATTTAAACTATACTTAAATTTTTAAAAGAATTCATCATAATTTATCTAAAAATGCATACTGAGTCATAATATTGCTTTATGGGAACTATATCAAAGATATTTTTAATATCATTTTAATAAAACTTGGGAAGTTTCATGAGTTTATGTCTATGCATGTATTGGACAAAATAGGGATCAGTTGGAAAAAAATAAAAACAAACAAACAAAAAACCCAAACTCTAAAAGTCAAATTTGGAGGTCAAATGAAATAAGTATTTGGAAATAGTATTGAGAGATAGTAGATTTTAAGAAGCGTAGAAAATGCTAGAATAAAATAAAGTAATAAATAAATAAATAAGCCAAAAAATTGCTGATTTCTCCATCTTCTCTTCCCTCTCCATTTCAGGAGCTGGGGAAATGTAGGGCCCTGTATTTAGGCCAAAGGTGATGTCAAAGACAGAATTGTGTCAAAGACAAAATAAGCAAAGGCTGCTTCTCCCTAAACTGGGCAAGGGAACCCATCTGTCAGCAGGTTTGTTTTAGCAGGGTTTCTAAGGTGGTGGAAAGTAGAGTACGTTTGTAGTGTACAAAGAGGGAACACAGTCTCTGATTGGCAAACATCCTATTCAGGTGGGAATTTTTGGAGATGGGGGAGAATTTCTATTTGAACTTTAGGAACACTCAGCATTCCTTGGTTGGCCTCAGGGGCAAGTGAACCACCCAGGGAGCTTCCATAAAAGGTCAATTGTTCAGTGCTAGGGGTGGGGATGTACCATAGCTGGCCATTTCCTGGAACAAGTAGGGGGGTCCACGAAATCCTTTTTTTGATGTCATACCATCATAATGGTCCTTCAGTGGTAGACGGGAATGACTACCATGGCAGGCAGTTGCTCAAGGAAGATAGGGTTGGCCAGCTATCAAATATTATTCTAGGTGAGGTCACTGGCCTTTCCCCTTCCTTTCTACTTTTTCTCCTGCTACACTCTCCCTCATGCAGTCTGACTTTCTTTTGATCTTTCCTTTGAGCCTTACTTTGGCATTCTTCCTTGCTTTGACCTTACTTCTGATCCTTAAACACATGACACCCGTTCCTGCCTTGGGGACCCCTGTCTCTCTCTTTCCTCTCCCTGGAACATTCTCCTCCTGGATCTGCACATGGCTGTCTTCCTGCTACTCAGTCCTTACTTTACCACCCCACTTAAACCAATCTTTTAAAGGACGGGAAGAGAAAGAATCTATATTCAAATTTGCTTCTGTATGAATAGTGATACTCTGAAAGTTACATGAGAATCTAACAACAATGTTTACTTCTGGAAATGAGCAATAAGGACCATCTGAGAATATGGGCGTGAGCACCAGAGGGAGAGTTTTACCAGATATATCTATGTATTCTGATTTTTGAAGCATGTGAATGAATTACTTATTCAAAATATTTTTTAGAAACTGAAAATACATGAACATGAACATCAGCCCCTTAGCCAGCCACCATCATGATACCTTGTGTTTG
The DNA here is from genome assembly GCA_003697995.1 of Taxidea taxus jeffersonii. Classification (NCBI taxonomy): domain Eukaryota; kingdom Metazoa; phylum Chordata; class Mammalia; order Carnivora; family Mustelidae; genus Taxidea; species Taxidea taxus. The sequence continues at coordinate 26,380 of ML109168.1, forward strand.
ACTGTGTGTTTTTCTGAAAATGACTTTTTCCATTTTCATGGTTAGTTAATGTGTCTGAGTATAGAAGGTAAGTTGAAGATAATTTCAGCACAGAATTTTTTTTAAGATTTTATCCATTTATTTGATAGACAGAGATCACAAGTAGGCAGAGAGGCAGAGAGAGAGAGGAGGAAGCAGGCTGTCCACAGAGCAGAGAGCCCGATGTGGGGCTCGATCCCATGACCCTGGGATCATGACCTGAGCCGAAGGCAGCGGCTTTAACCCGCTGAGCCACCCAGGTGCCCCCAGAATTTTGAATTTGAATTTTTTCTTCCCTCTTATCTAGCATCCAGGGTTCCTGATCAGAAGCTGAATGTTCTTTTTTCTTATTTTCTTTTTTGGGGGTGACCCGTCTTTTGGTATTTTTCCTCCTCTTTATGGAAACTTGTAGACCATCCCTTTATCTCTACTACTTTTCCCCCGATTTAAAACATTGTGGTAAAATACAAATAGCATGAAATTGACCATTTTAGTCACTTTTACGTGTATAGTTCAGTGGTATTAAGCACATTCAGACTGTGTACCCATCACCAGCATCCACTTCCAGAAACTCTTCTCATTTTGTTAAACTTACACTCTGTACCCGCTAAATAATGACTCACTATTCCTTCCCTGACAACTACCATTTTCTTTCTGTCTTTATGAATTTGACTACTCCATGTACTTCATATGAGTAGAATTGTACAGTTGTTTTTTTTAATATCTTGTGTTTTTAGATCACTTTTCAACATTTCTTTCTTTATTCATTTGCTTATTGTTTGTCACCTCCATTGCATTTTAAGTTCCATGGGAGCACGGAGAGTGCTTCCCTGATCATCCCTGTATCCTCAGAACTGACAGCAGTGCTTGCAACAGAGTCGGAAGTGAGTGGGTGAATGTTGAATGGTACCAAACATGGCAGTTCCTCCTGGGGGAGGAATACTTGACATCACTTTCCCAGAAGAGCTGTGAACCTGGTCGATATTTAACACATCACCAACAGTCTGGGATATGGGGTGATCTTAGTTTTGGTCTCAATTGCCTGAATTTCTGACTCACTCTCTACTATCATAATGGAATAACCCAAATAAGTCCCCATTTAGTAAAATTAGGGTCCAACTACCACTATAAGACAATTTGGGAGAATTCTTATGATGAGTAATCCTTAAGTAGAGTTTCTTAGCAGGCAAATAACTGGTCTTTCTTTCTTTCTTTTCTTTTTTTTTCCTCTCTTGTCTTGAAGCAGAAGATTATTCTGCAGTCACCAGATAAATACCAGCTTATCCTCTGCTTAATAGAACCTTACCTATAATCTTGTTAGTGTGCCAATCTTCTGTTCTTTCTGGGATAGATTTAGGCTAGGCTAGACGGGGTTGGGGGGTGGTGTCGGCAATATTTTCTTTAAGGGATAGATAACTAAATATTTTAGGCTTTTTGGGTCATATGATTTCTGTCCTAACTATTGGACTCTGCTGTTGTAGCACAAAAGCAGCCAAGAAAATAGACAGTATGTAAGGGAATGAGTATGGTTGTGTTCCAATAACACTTTTTAAAATAGATACCGAGATTTTAATCTCACATAATTTTCACATGTCACAAAATACAATTCTTCTTTAGATTTTTTTTCTCTACCCATTTAATCAAAACCGTTCTTAGTTCATAGGCCATACAAAAATTGGTAATAAGCTCAATTTGGCCCATGGGCAGGAGTTTGCTTACTTCTGAGCTAGACTATTATCACTTTGAAGGAAGAATTACCTGTGAAAGGTAAAACATAAACCCAGGTCGTGCAGGGCACACAGAAGACAATATATAGGAGTTCACATTTCATCGAGTATGAATGTTCTTGAAACCAACAGGGAAAAAAGAGCTTTGTTAACTCACTTGTAGCAATAACCACCATGTGTATAATAAACACACGGGTACACTAAAACGTGCTACTTTAGCTTCTCTCCTAAAAGAAATTATTATAAGACTAAATTTAGACACTAACTGAAAAGCTTACATTGAGCCAAGCTGAATAAGCTATTACCTTCTTACTCGAAAGGAAAAATATCATGTCAAATTGGTTGTAGTAAGAGTTCATGCACATGTATGAATTCTTCTGCTGGGTCTCATTATTGTCCTTTATGTTCTTTATTTGTAATCAGTCAGCTTAAGGAGAAATCGGCAGCATTCTACGAGAGTTTGTGTGTATATACCACTGAGTTTAAATATGAGAAAATAGAGGCACGGAGTTGTTGAGAGACTTGCCTGAAGTCACACAGCTACCACAAGCAGACCCAGGCAGTATGACCCTAGAACTTGCTCTTTTCACCACTCTGCTATATTTAAATCATCACACCTTTTAATTTCCATGCTAATAATATTCTTTCTCTCCAAGGGAAATTATTCCCTCAGTAAAGAGAGAGAGAGAGTGAGAGTTAAAAATATTTCACCCACTTCAGTAAATAAACTGTGATATATAAATATTCAAGTCTTAAGTACAGACTATAATAGTCTCATCAGCCTGGCAAAGTAAGTACTACCCAAGTCCTACTCAGGGAAACCACCTGGGTTATACACATTAAACCAAAATAGCCTTTTTGGAAGAAGTAGAGGAGTGTGTGTGTGTGTGTGTGTGTGTGTGTGTGCGTGTGCGTGTGTGTAAAAATAGGATAAGAATACATTTGTCTGTAGAAATGCTCACTTTGCCGGGTTTCAGTATATATGCAAAGCATAATGAAATAAATACAATTTCAAATTGGTCTAGTAAAATACCTGTAGATGGAAGCGTTTCCATCAATATAAAAAACTAAGCAAAGTCCTTGTTATTTAAAGATACTAATTGCAGTATATACACTGCAGGCACCATTGTCTCTTTTGAAGGAAGGCTTTTGGTCAAAGTCTGTTCCAGAATGCTACATACTGGGTCTGGCAGGGAAAATCGTATGGTGGTGTGGGTGATTTTTCTCTTCATCAAACTTACCTGGGAAGACAAACGATAGAGATTTGAGACCCTCTGATGATAATAGTTCCTTCTTTTCCAGTAGTGAATACATTTTTAAACTCATAACTGATCATTGCTATTGATAAGTTAAAATTTAAAAGGTGGTATAGTTTGACCTTAAGTAATAAGGATAAAATTAGACAGAAAGTGCCACTTTTTGATGAGGCAGTTCCTCAGTATTCTTTATTTAAAACTATATCCTATATCTTCAAGCTGTTCTGTCCCAAAAAAGAAATAAAAATATCTTGAACTTAACTGCATCATGTAATTTTTTAAAAAAGATTTATTGGGGGGGGGGAAGCTTGAGTAGGGTGTGGGGCAGAGGAAGAGGGAGAGATAGAACCTCAAGCAGGTTTCATACCCAGCAAGGAGCCCCATGTGGGGGGCTGATCTCACCACCCTGAGATCATGACCTGAGCTGGAATCAAGAGTGGACTCTTAACCAACTGAGCCACCCACATACCCCTGCATCATGTAATTTTGAAGTATTTTCACATTTACGAACTGAGTTTATCTCAGTTCAACATTGATACAACACTGATAGGTGTTCTTGCTCCTTTTTACAGATGAGGAAATTGAGAAAGGTTAGATGAACTTGTTAGGATAACTTTCTTTCTATCCTCTCGTTTTTTTGAAGTGAATCATTTTATTACCCAAGGTCACATAAGAAGACATTGTGGAGAAATGAGACCATGATGAGTATTCTATAATTCTTCCTGGTAAGTGGATAAAGATATTTAACTGTTGGTGGGATAAGAGAAAAACTGCTGTTTGTCCTTTGACTTACTTTTCTTAATAATATTAGGCACCATCTGCTGAGTTTTTACTCTCTAGTGGGCTGTATAAAAAGCATTTGATGGACATTAACATTTTAATCATCACAATACCTTAAGTGGTGGGTACATACAGATGTGGAATCTGAGATTCAGAGATACTAATTTAGCCAAGATCATACATCCAGTAAATGGTTAAACAGGGATGAACCCAGGTCAGTTGATCACAAATCCCAAGCTGTTCTATGCTCTTTACTAATTCTTTAGAATTATAATATATAATAATATATTCTGTATTTTGCTTAGCTTCATTTCACAGCCCTTGTATGGAACTAAGTTTCCTGTATCTTATATAAAAATTAAATAACTTGAAAAAGCTGAGGTTGACTGGTTTGTTGCTTTTTAAAAATTTTTTGTTTTTTTTTTAAAGATTTTATTTATTTATTTGACAGAGAGAGAGATCACAAGTAGGCAGAGAGGCAGGTAGAGAAAGGGGGAAGCAGGCTCCCTGCCGAGAAGAGAGCCCAATTCTGGACTCGATCAGAGGACCCTGAGATCATGACCTGAGCCGAAGGCAGAGGCTTAACCCACTGAGCCACCCAGGGACCCATAAATTTTGTTTTTGATAACATTTATACTGTGGAGTTTGGAGAAACGAGTCTATGAAAAGCCACAGAAGCTTCTTCTACTTGCCACTGTTCATTCTGGGACATAGACCTGGGGTGACAGCGCCCGCAGTGGTCTGTCCGGGTACTGCCTATACCTGTTGTGGGTTCTGCTGGGGGAGTCTAGCGCAGACAGGTGCCCAGGTTCTTCAGCCACAAGGGGAATTTCTCGAACCTCTGATCACAGTAGGTGATTTCCCCTAAAGACTTCTTTAACTTCTTCTGAAATGGGACTTGGCGACAACATGATTCAATAATAAGATTTGCATGCGATGTGGGACGGGGGAGTGCTGCATTTGGGGGTACGTGGGAGGCGCCGCACCACCTTGGGGTACTCTTACAGTGTGGCAGAGTGCCCATGGCTGTCATAGCATGCTCTCTGCTCTCACGGTCACCCATGAGACGCCCAAGCTTTTTAAACATGTGTTTGAAAGTAGAACATCACTTCAATGCAACCAGTACCAAATGGAGGCAAATCACAGGCTGTAGGTACATTTACAGATTAACGTTATTACCGCTACTTGCCTCTGGCAGCCCGGCTTTCCTGGATCCTAGGCACTCAGGACCCACCAACTTCCCTTTCTGAGTAAGAGGGCTGTGCTCTGCCCCCCTCCCCTCCAGTGTCTGCCTTGTGAGGCACTTTGGTTTCATCTAGTTCAGCTAGTTGTACATGATGGGCAGGCAACTCAGGCACAGTTAGCTTTGAAGGACTGGCAGCCAGTGTTACCTGCCTAGCGGTGCTCTAAAGCAAAGGGAGAACTCTGATATTTGATAAGCAATCCCTCTCCCCACAGAAAAGAATTCTAGGTGGGATTACTGTCATGGTATCAGGCTTAGAGTGAGAAATGGGGTATGGAGAAGGGAGAAATCATTTTTTCCAAGGAGATCCATCTTTGGGTTGGAATCGGCAGAACTAGATTTGAACCGAGGCTGTGCAATCCCTTAGGCTGTGTGTTCTTGTACAAGTGATTTAACTTCTCTGATTTCTAGCTTCTTAACCTGTAGAATGGGACCAGTAATGAAATCTGTCTCAAAGGGTTGTTGTGCGTGATTAGGTGAGGCTAATTAAGTACTTTTAAGTGATTAGACAAAAAGCCCTATGTACACTTCCAGCCCTCAATAATGCGGCCACAGCCAAGGGTATGGCTTGAGGCTAACGGATCAAAGGTTGTGTGTGTGTGTGTGTGTGTGTGTGTGTGTGTGTGTGTGATGAATCCTCAGGATCTTACATTTCTGATTTCATTTCGTCCCCCAAGCAAATACAAGAACAAAGCATCTTCCCATCTCTTACTCAAAAGTCATAATGCCATGACCCTTCTCTCCACCTCCCTGGAGTGTTTTAAAGGCACCAGCAAGGCCTGGGGTTTAGGGATACGTTGTGAATTGACCCACGAGTTAAAAGCAGATGAGATGCTTTTAACTCCCAGTTCAATAACTGTGTGACTTGCAACAGGTCACTTCACCTTTGTGAGCTTTGATTCCACCTTTATAAAACATGGGTTGTAAGAATTGATGAGAGAATATTTAAAACACATGCGAAATATTTAGCAATCAATGGCTAATCCCTGGATGCTGTTGCTACTATTATCTACCATTGGATTCCCTGAGCCCCGCTGGCCAGCTGGTCCAATGTCTACAGTAAGGGATCCCAGCTTCCAAACAGCAAATGAAGTCTGAAAATATAATGGCTCCAGTATTTGTTCTTATAAGCTACCTATGATTCAATCCTTGAAGTATTTTGTCCTGTGGAAAAAACAAAAAAGCTAGAAGGAAGGTGGTTTGGAAAGCTGACAGTAGGTCGCTTTGCTGAGCTATACTAGTAGGAAAAGCCAGCATTACAGAGAATTCTTGGAGAAGCAGCCTATAATTAACTGTGAGGGCAACAAATCCTTTCAAACATCTTCATTTTATAGAGTGTGCCTTGATTTTGGCACTTCCCTGCTCTCCTTTTCTCTTTCTTGGGTCCAGATATACACATGTTGAATTATTTTGAACAGTTAGCCAAAGAGCATGGACACGTCTTTTATTGATAAATCAGGAGCTTTGTTACCCAGAGGTAACTGAATTTATCCAGCCCACTTTTTGGAAGCCTTTGTTACTTTATGTACGTTTGAACCCATACGTACCCATACCCAGATGGCACATCTGGGATAAAGTGAGGGCTTTCTAAAGATTCCCTTTTAAATAATGTCCTAGGGCCCCGAGAACTAATTATATAGCCAACAATCAAAGATGTCATTCTCACTTGTATACTTTGCAACTCCAAAGGATAACAGTTGGCAAATTTCTTAGTACATGTGAATCTAGATGCAATTAAAATTCCTAGAACAAATTCTTGTTTGTGTTTAGGCATTGATGCTGAGCTTTACTATTTTTGTGCTAATCTACTCAGGAATAGTCAAACAACTTGATTCAATAAATATTTATTAAAGGCCTACTTGGTTCATTGTGGAATTGAATATAGCCATTACATCTCAGTGGGAGCAGGTGTGCATTTCAGACAACCAACTCAGCTGTACAAGAATGGAAATATATTTTCTTTACTAGAGAGAAGTAGCAAAGCAAATCAAAGTTGGAGGCTCCCCCCGCCCCTGAATTTTTTCTTCCTGTCATCCAGAAAGGTAGCTTGTTTTGCTTCATCCCTTACAGGGAGGATTATGACACTTTCCAAAGAAGAAGTCACAACAAACCTTCCTGGATTTAGTCTCCAAAAACCCAAGCCAAGGTTAACAAATCCACACGCTTAGAAGGGTCTGGCAGATAAAATGATGGGAGGAGTGCGCTCGAAGGGTCCGTGGTGAGCTGGAGGGCATGTGGTTTGGATAAAGAAATAAAGAAGACAGCTGCTACACGGTCCCAGCTTTTGTTCTGTGGGATGTGTGCCCAGAAAGGCCAGACTTCCAATTTTTTTAAGGGAAACTGAAAATCCAACTTTTTTAATACAAAGAAATTCCAGCCCCAGCCTTCTTGGGAGAAGAGAATTAGACAAAGAGATAGGTTCTGCAAGACGAAAAATGGAATTTCCTGGGTTCAGAAAGATATATAATTTTGTGACTTCCATAGAAATAGAGATCTTTAGCCAGAGCCCTGTGGCAGCCCCTCCATGGATTGAGAAGGGACCCCAGGCATTGGGATTTCCAGGGAAGCCTCAGAAAATGTCAGCAAACCAATAAAATGAGTTTTGGTGTCGAATCCCATTTTAAGGAAAGAAAAGAAACTATGGATATAAAAAATTAACTTAAAATGTTTAATGTAATTGCATAAGAATATTATTGCTATGAGTTTTAACTACTTATAGCAGAGTAGTTTAACATAACCTGGATTCAAATACAAAGTTCAAATCTTGAGTCTCAAATTTACTTGCTGAGTGAGCATCTTGAGGAAACTTATGTAAGCTCTCAATGTATCAGTTTCCTCTTCTTCTTATTATTTTTTAAAAATTTATTTATTTGAGAGACAGCGAGAGAGAGTGCAATAGCAGGAGGGGCAGAGGGAGAGGGAGAGAGAATCCCAAACAGACTCCACACTGAGCATGAAGCCTGACATGGGGCTCCATCTCACGACCCTGAGATCAGAACCTGAGCCGAAACCAAGAGTCAGATGCTTAACTGAGTGAGCCACCCAGGTGCTCCTCAGTTTCCTCAACTTCAAAGATTTTTATTTATTTATTTGACAGAAAGAGACACAGCGAGAGAGGGAACACAAGCAGGAGGAGTGAGGGAGGGAGAAGCAGGCTTCCGGCCCAGTAGAGAGCCAGATGCAGGGCTCGATCCCAGGACCCCAGGATCATGACCTGAGTCAAAGGCAGATGCTTAACGACTGAGCCACCCATGCACCCCAGTTTCCTCAACTTTAAAATGGAAATGGTGCTTAATAATACTAGGTTTACTCTCACAGTATTATGAGAATTAAGGTAAATAATAGTGTACATCTGATATGTTAAACAAGCAAGACTCAAAATATAATCAGAAATTATCTTTATTTTAAACTCCCATTGTCCTTTTAAAATTTATTTGGCAGGAAAGTCCTTCCTCGGCTGCTGGTTGAAAATACAGATTGATCAGTGAATTTACTGCTTCATTTTAGAGATTAAGAAATTTTTCAGGGGCACCTGGGTGGCTCAGTGGGTTAAAGCCTCTGCCTTTGGCTCAGGTCATGATCTCAGGATCCTGGGATCGAGCCCCACGTCGGGCTCCTTGCTCTGCAGGGAGCCTGCTTCCCTTCCTCTCTCTCTGCTTGCCTCTCTGCCTACTTGTGATCTCTGTCAAATAAATAAATGAATAAATCTTAAAAAAAAAAAAGAAATTTTTTCAGATATTCAAAGTCACAAGTACTATTTCAATTCTGAAAATGGTCTCATCCCAAATAAAAATAAAAGGTCCAAATTTGATTTAAAGTTGGATCTTCTCTCTCTTCTGGGAGGATGGGAAGGGGAAAGGAAAGCTCTCAGTCGTTTGGCACTACTGTGAGATGGCATTGTGCCCATCGGGCCTGTAGGCAGCTAATATGGACTGTTTCTTGGCCATTTTTTATGTCCCTCAGGGGCTTCCACTGAGAGAATCTCCTAGAGATGTACGCAATATTCTCTCCTCCAGCCAGCTACTTTCTTACTGTCCTTGTTTTGTTTTCTTCTTCTGGTGGCCCACAGGGCAGACTATATTGCTTGCTGTCCTATTGCTTCCCCTCCACAGTCCTCTGAGGTAGGTTTCACAACAGTCCCACGATGGCACAGGGGAGGGGTTTTAAAAACACCATTATTATTATTACTATGTTTGGAAAGAACAGTTTAAAAGAATTGAACAGAAAGAAATGTTTATCTAGTTCCAAATTAGGCACCTTATATTATAGATACATTTTAGGTATTTTTCAAATAAAAATTTACCAGTTATTTGTTTTACCCATGTACCTGTTGTAAGTGCCATGCAAGAGTTTACAAAGTGTGAATGGGCCAACATAGGATACATTAACTGAATATACGTGGATTTTTATGAAAGGGGCATGAGAGACTTTCTGAAAGGGGCAGCATTTGAGTTAGGCCTTTGAGGGCAAGGAGGGTTTTGGCATGATGGGCCCAGGTAGCTGGAAGGGGAAGGACAGGGCAAATAGAAGCAAATGAACTGTGTCTACAGCTGAAGCCCATGGGTGACAGCATGTTACAGGAGAATTCAGTTATGGGTAATGGTAAAAGCTAGTGTTGATGAAGGGTTTACTGAGTGCTTCCCTTGGGCTACCTGATTTCTTCTCAACTCTGTAAGGCAAGTACTGTTTTATCTTCCTCTTATGCAGAAGGAAATGGAGCCACAGTGAGGTGAAGATAGTTGCCTCAGATCTCCCAGCTGGGGTTGGAACTCTGGCTTTCCGATCTGAGCAGCACCATGATAATTACTACATTACCCAGGACCCTTAGTTTTTAGGGACCACAGGAAGGCATTCACACAATATATACTGGATCATAAAGATCATAAAGAAGGTTCAGGATGGCCTGCTTAAGAAAAAATTTAGTTACATACTTAAATCTTAGAAAAACTTTTAGTTTTTACTATAGTAATCATTTTTATAATTTCCAGCCATTCCTTCTTCTTTTCCTTCCTCTCTCCCTTCTTTCTTCCCTTATCAAATATATGTTAATTCAGAGATGTAGTCCTAGGATACACAATGGTGAACCAAAATATGTGCAGTCTTTGCCTCCATGGGAATTATATTCTAATGGTGGAGATAGATATTAAAATAATTTTTAAAAGTAAAATTGCAGGCATGATTTTTATCCAAATAAGAGGAATTTGGAGCTATTAGAACTTAACATGAAGGACTTTGATTTGATTCAACCTGGGTTGATTCAGTGACCTAGAACTAAGTTCTGAAAGATAAGAGTTAACTAGATAAGGGTGGCAGAGAGGAGTGCCCAGGTGGTAGGAGCAGCATATGCAAAGGTCCTGTGGTAGGAAGAAGAATAGGCAGTGAAAAAAGCCTGCGTGGTTAGAACTGAGCTGTGTGCTGAGTAGACAGTACAGTAGGAGCCCAATCATGTAGAGTTTTGCAGTTTACATTAGAGTTTAATCTTCATCCTAAAAGCAAAACATTCTGATTATAGTATTTTGAGCAAGGGTGGAATCACGATCCATCTACATTTTGAAAATACAGCTCTAGGCATGCCTGGATGGCTCAGTCAGTTAAGGTCTTCCATCTGCCTTTGGCTCAGGTCATGATCCCAGTCCTACATGTGACTCTCTGTTCAGCGGGGAGCCTGCTTCTCCCTCTTCCTGTCACTCCTCCTGCTTTGCACCCTCTCTTTTACTCTCGGACAAATAAATAAATAAATAAATAAACCTTTGAAAATACAGTCCTAATTGCACTGTGGAGAGAAGACTGGAAGTGATTGAAGCAAAAGGAGGTAGAAGGGTTAGGAGGTAATCAGTCAACCAGGTGAGAGAGTAGTTGCTTGAACCAAATGGTGGGAGTGAGGAAGAGATGGGCAGATTCAAGAGATACATAGAGGGTGAAGTCAACAGAACTTTCCAATTGACTGAATATGGGGAGGGATGAAAAATGGGGGTGGCATGAAGCAGACTCCGTATTTCTGACTTAGAAACTGGATAGCTTGGCATCATTGAAAAGGGTAAACTAGAAATAGGTTCTTATTTCATTTTTATTTTTTAAAGATTGAGTTGAGAATGGCAGGGAGAAGCATGCATTTTGAGTTAAGGCAACTTTGAGACCTCAAAGACTTTTGGTAATGAAGTTTTATTATTTTTTTAGAGATTTTATTTATTTATTTATTTATTTATTTGTCAGAGAGAAAAAGAAAGGAGGGAGATCAATAGCAGGGGGAGCAGCAGGCCCTCCGCTGATCCCAGAATGCTGGGATAAGGACCTTAGCCAAAGGCAAACGCTTAACCAACTGAGTGTCCCAGGTGTCCCAGTAATGGAGTTTTAGCTTTGACTTTTGAAGTCAGTTCCTGTCAACATCTACCTCTGATTTTCCCATTCATGGTTCAGTTCTTATTGTATGGGATAGCTTGATCTTCACAGACCATCAAGATTGCTGCCTAGCATAATTTACTAGATATGCCCTTGAGCCTCTCAGATGTGACCCCTCCCTCCTGCAGACCCAACAACTAACTAACCATTATGTTGCTGATGATGTATGAAGTTAAGAAACTTTGACCTTTTTTTCCTTAAGCATTATTTTGATGACTTAAAGGAAAACCACATGCCTTATAAATTGACATTTAAAAAAATTTTATTTATTTGACAGAGAGATCACAAGTAGGCAGAGAGGCAGACAGAGAGAGAGAGAGGGAAGCAGGCTCACTGCTGAGCAGAGAGCCCGATGCGGGATCCCAGGACCCTGAGATCATGACTTGAGGCCTTGAGGCGAAGGCAGAGGCTTAACCCACTGAGCCACCCGGCACCCCATAAATTGACATTTTTACTGGGCGATCAAGTATGCATTGACAAAACTTCATGTAAAGAAGTAGCTAAAGGAGGTGGTCTTCCGATTTGGAGATCTGGGTTCCTAAATGATGGCTTGCAGAGATTAATAATTCCTCCCTACCTCTGGCCCTTCCTTAAGTCCTTTCTCAGAACATTATCAATAAATATTTCAGTGAAGCTGCTAAACTGTCAATTATCCACCAGATGGCACCAAAACATTATATTCCAAGTATGAAGCCCTCTCTACACCTTCAGGGAAGAGAGCCCAAACCATCTGGAAACTCTGAGATGATGAAGCACAGCCCCAGGTGCAAGTTCAACAGAATTAAAAAGTCTTACTCCAGCTTCTCAGAATATTTGGTGTTGGATTTTATTAGGAGAGGGAGCGAGAGAATGAAGACTTTCTCAGGAAAAGATAATTACTTCTTAGTTTTTCCTCTTTATATTCTGGCCAACAGGCTGTGATGGACATTGTACAATGAGCATGAATATTCCCAGGGACCCTGTCATTTTCACTCACTGTTTGCTTCACTATTCCTTCCCCAGTGCTAAAGCTCACTGGCTCGTTACAGAACTGAGTGTCTCAAAGAATAGAAATACGATGCCTCTCTCTTATCAAAATAACAATTGAGATCAGTGAAAAACAATCTATGCATCCAGTTACCTAGCTAACTAGAAGAGAAAAACTAACCATTTCCTCCACTTTTAAGAAGTTATTAATCATCTTTCTTCAATTTCAAAATTTAATTGTCATTGACATAGCAAAATAGTGTGGGTGACCATTTAAATTATTAAGACAATAAAATTAAAATATATCATCCTGGTATTATGTTCTAAGTGCAGAGTAGTTGTTTCTTAAAGCAACATAATTGATAATTATGTTGCCGATGATACGAGCAGTTTAAGAAACCTTGTGGGTTTTTTTCCCTAAACGTTATTTCAGTGCCTTAAAAAACACCACACACCTTATAAATTAACACTTTTTACTAGGTGATCAGGTGTCCGTTTGGCAAAATTTCACGTGAAGAAGTAGCTAAAAGGAATTGTTCTTTCCAATTTGGAGATCTGGGTACTAAGTGATGAAAGACTTTACCAGAGTAATTAAAAAATAGATAAAGGGGCAGTAGATATTAATTTTTTATTACTTTTCTTCTTCTTTGGAAGGGGAAGAAATGAATAAATACACAGGATGAAGTGAATTTTAAGAAGGAAATCATGTTTAAAAGCAATTTGATGTTATTAGTTTTATGCGTGCACTTTTACAATATTTTACCTGCATACTCTTTTGTAAAATTATGCCGGCAATTGTAACATGCATATATGTATACATAGAGTACATAAATATGCATTGTTTTACAAAGGTGTGTGTGCACCCGGGTGGGTACTGTGTTTCTGCACTGTGTAGAAAAGAATGTGTCTCACTCGAGATCTTGGATGAGTGTTTGACTGTTTCCCCACCCTGTCACCTCAATGTCCACAGTTCCTAAAGTGCTTTGGGATCACTTAGGCTAAAAGATACTATTTATTGTGGAGCTATCTTTATTCCCAAGGGAATTTCATCATTTTTGTATTTGTGAAAACTGTCAATGTGTCTTTCTCAAAATGCAATTATCTGCAAGAAGCAAACCAACACAGAGTGGACCCCTTGTCTTCAAAGTCATTTTATTAAGAGTAAATTAGACTGGAAAAATGATAGTCTAAAATGCATTTTCAATAGATTGCTGTCTAAAATGCATTTTCAATAGATTGCTGTCAGGCTCAGTACCTGTCAGACAGAGAGGCCTGAAGCTTCATAGTGACATATGGATTAGCCCAGTCTTCCCTGCAGTGTGAAAACAAAAGACAATTGGTGATGCATGGGGCAAACTCATCTTAAAACAGAGATATCAACAAAGGAATATGACAGCATGAAAAGACAGAGTGCAGTCTGCTGTCCACATTTGCAAAGAGATTCCGTCTGAATCCATAACTTCAATACGCTATGAGATAGAAAAGGAGAAAATACACATTACATGTAATTGTTCATAGGGTGCTTCATTTTATCAAATACTGAATTTCATTCTCCAAAGTGAGGAACACGTGGGAACAATGGATAAAATAGCTGCTGTTATAAAAAGTCATTAAGAGCCATGTAAATTAGAATTATTTGATTTTTAAAAATCATCCATCATAGAAACTTTAAATGAATGTTCAAATTTCTCTTCTGCTAATCAACTGAAAAATAAAGCCTGAAGTCACAGAAGAATCTCAAGAGCAAAAACTCTTTCCCCAGTTAGAGCTTTTAACTAGACTAGTGAGGTCACTTAGTTCAGAGTTGGTTTGGAAAAGAAGGGCATATCAAAGTTAAAGAAAACCATACAGATCTGCTTAGGTTTGGGAAAATACAGTATAGATTGTTTTAGCATCCCATGTGAACAATTACACAGCACACTTGTCTGACCAGTGACTTTCAATTAAATAGAAATGAAAGTTTCTCTCATAGCCATTTTAATCCATATATCCTGAGGGACTCCGCAAACTAGTGTAATAACACAAATAACACGATGCAAAAGTTAGTGAAGGAAAATGGTGCATTGAATTATAGAAGCTGCTGAGTTTCTAAGCTTGAGATCAAGCGCTAAGAAAACAAAGCAAGATAGTTTCCCAGTTAGAGTGCCCACCAGAAAACCATGCCGAGCTCACTACGAAAAGGTCTGGAAAGGGCATCCTTGGGGTATCCTGAAGGAGTCTGTCTAGAGCACAGGGATCAGTGATGCCTGCTGTTTTGTCAAGCGATCATCTGTGTGATGGCCTCTTTTTCTGGTGACAGGGCTGGCTCTGCAAATAAGAATGAGCAGGTCCCTACAGAGGGTCATTTAAGGAGAGTTGGAAGCCTCGTTGGGGTACCATGGTATCTGAGACTCCTGTGATTAGCTGTGTCTTAATGGCCTACCAGAAGCATGTGTTAAGGGTTCATGGATATTTTACGTAAGTGGGAGAAGGGCATGATTTCTAGTTAACACATTAGGGTACTTTAGCACATCCATGCCTTTTCTAGCAAAGTGCAGGGTCTGGAAGGTTTAAAGAATGGGGCAGATAAGCTTTGGGTGTTATTCTTTGCTGAGTCAGAGGACACACATGAAAGGCATGGAGTTGGAAGTCACGTGGGGCACCTAGGTGGTTCAGCTGGTTAAGCCTCTGACTGGTGATTTTGGCTCAGGTTATGATCTCATGGATAATGGGATCGAACCCCGTGTCAGGCTCCAGGCGCAGGGCTAGTCTGCTTGAGATTCTCTCCCTCTGCCCCTCCCCCAACTCATGCATGTACTCTCTCTCTCAAATAAATAAATAAATAAATAAATCTATCTTTAATAAAAAAGAAATCATGAGGTTTTGGAGGGGGCTGAGAATATGAAAAGTTGGTAGGGAAGTGCAAAAAATTAGTGGAAGCATTTTTGAAATTCATAATTTTGTCTTTATAGAGCTCTGTCCGGATAATTTATCTTATTGATATTTGCTTTAGTAATATGTAGGGTTAAACCATGTGTAGAAAAATAACATGAATAAAATAAACATGTTTGTTGTCCATTTTACATAACTTTTAACACTTGTGTTTTAAGTCTCTTTGTTTTCTCTATTGATTATATCTCTTGTCAACAAATGTCTCTCTCTCTCTCTCTTTTTTTCTCAAGCCCATAGGAACTGGCTTTGATTTCTTATTTTTGGAGCATAAACTCACACCCTTGAAACCATGGTGTGTACTCTTCTGATGTAATTGCTGTTGATTTTGTTGCTGTTAGATGTGTTTTTCCTGTTGTTGTACCAGTGTGGTTACACTATTATCTGGGCATTAGCACACTGTGTCAGATAAGATTGTTTCCACTGCATAAAACAAATAACAGTCTTTATCCAAATAAGGGTTTATTTTTCTTGCACAGAAAATAGACCAGGGTTTAGGCCTCCAGGACTGTTACGGTGGCTCTTGTTGACACCGGAGCCTACGTGCTTTCTCCGCTGTTCCTCCATTTTTGGCCTATGACTTACCCACATGTTCACCTCAAGAACCCCAGACATTTGATCTCTAGCCTTCCCTGAGCATTGCAGATGAAAAAAAAAAGAAATCTACAAGGTGAAAGAAGAGTGTGTTCTTCCTTATCAGGAAACCAAAACTGTCCCAGATAGCCCAAGTCACCTTACATACATCCTGTTAGCCTTAGCCTGACGGCGGCCCGATGACCTCCCGTACTCTGAGGAATAGTATTGAAGTGGGGCACGAAACCAATGTTTTATTTTTTAGAAGGAGAGGCTTCCATACTGGCGGGTAACTGGCAGACTCAGTCCCACGCTGATCTCTCACAGAATGTGTGTAGAGTGGAGTAGGATAATGCATTTTTAAGAAAAAATTAAATATTTAATTGCTCAGGGTGTAGAGGAAATATACTGGAGGGACATGCAGACCAATGGAAGCATGGTTGGAAATTCTAGTTGGGGACATAAAGAGATTGGTGCGTGGCCCAAGTACACCAAGAAAGTTATTTTTTATTTTAAAAGGATTTGAGTTTGACTTGTGTGGAATGAAGGAAAAGGAGCAGCAAAGAATACTAAAGTAAAGACATAGAAAAAGAAAGCCATCTTATTCCTTCGTGATGTTTGGAAACCACAGATGGGCTGATGAATTTTACCTATCTGCACTGCATCTGGGAGTGTAATGATGAAGAGTGAGGGCAGATTAAAGCCACCGGTCCTGGCTTCTTGACTCTTTGCTACCTGGGTGACTTGGCCAAGTTACTCCGCCTTCACCCTCATGTCTGTGAAGTTGAGGAAATGGCTATTCCTATCCCATTGGTTTGCAAATGTTATAATGCCCAAAATACAGCAATCTATCACAATAGGTTAAACAATATCATCATTAATTTTGTGACTACAGGATGGGCATTATTTCACTGGTTCTGGCCTAATCTTCATATAGCTGTTCTATGTAATCTTGGACAAGTGATGTGTCCCTGGGCCCAGACTTTTTTCTTCAGTAAAATCAAAGTAACAAAGTAAACACAAAGTAAAAACAAAGTAACCCCAATCTCATGGGCTGTGCCTGGTAACAAGCAAATACCAGAATCACGTAAAATTCCTTCAAATAGGAAAGTGTTATATCCAAGTGAGAGATGGTATTAGTGTTACTGTGCTGTCTGTATTTCCTGCCTGCCTCCTTTTCTATTTGTTCCTTCTTTTCCTTCCTACTCTCTACTCACTCTCTCAGGTGGAACTGGCACAGGGGGGAGTAGATAGTATTTGGGATCTTTCTAAAAATCAGAGTTGACAAGTATGGATGGTATTCCTTCAGTCTGTAGCTCCAAGTGCTCAAATATTTATCTATAAAAAACTGAGCCATCGGGACGCCTGGGTGGTTCAGTTGGTTAAGCGGCTGCCTTCGGCTCAGGTCATGATCCCAGCATCCTGGGATCGAGTCCCAAATCAGGCTCCTTGCTGGGCGGGGAGCCTGCTCCTCCCTCTGCCTCTGCCTGCCTCTCTGTCTGCCTGTGCTCGCTCTCTCTCTCTCTCTAACTAATAAATAAATAAAATCTTAAAAAAATTAAAAAAAAAACTGAGCCATGGTCTAAAATTTTCCTTGTGATTTTTTTAACTCAAATGGAAAAATTGTGTTTTCAGGCTATGCATGCCAGAGACCCACATATTGTTCTGACATGTTACAACTTCTAATTCCTTCCTTTCAGCTTTGAAAAGTATTAAAATCATCTACCCTTATAATAAAAAATTCCCATTAAAAACAATCTCAGCTTGGGAGAGTCCCCAGAGGAGAACAGGGCAGATTACCTGCCTCTGAGCCTGGGTCTTCAGGATATTCTTTACACTGGCCTCAGGCCCTGGGGCAATTCCATCCATATGCAGCTGGTCTTAAATGCACCAAGGTTCCCACATAGATTGTCAGCTGTAGTCACTTCAAGCGGTCTCTGGTAAGTAGTAAAGAAAGGTTTCAGTACGATATTCTTAATTTTTAGAGCCTAGGTAGATTCCAACATGTTCCTTTTATGCCTCCTACATAATTTTCTAGTTGTGCAATATATTGAGTTTCTATTCCAATTTTCCACAATTTTACCTAAGGGACACTTAGTACTTGATAACAGCTTTTTCCAAATTGATGCATTAGAACTTCTGCTTTTTTGCCATTAACACTAAACCTTTGAAATGAGACTGAGGAAGAGCTGACATTTTTTCCTTTTTATGTGTTGAAAGAAGAGTTCTTTATATCTGGCTTTGGCTCTCCTTTAGTTTATCCTTCTTTTGTCCTATTCCTTCACACCCTTCTTAAAGACAAGATCAGTGTTGTCCAAGATGCCACCCAGCACCGAGGCAAATCTGGTGGGTGCCATTGTCTTCATATGGTCCCTGTGGTTTGGATCGAGTTCTCAAGGATACAGGACTAGGGAACTCATTAGAATGCATGATGACAAATTGGTTTATAATCAGGAAACTCACCACAAATTTATTTATAAATAAGAAAGCCAATACACTAATTTATTATAGAAAATCCTTCTTTTTTTTAAGATTTTATTTATATATTTGAGAAAGAGAGAGTAAGAGAAGAGGGAGAGTCAGGGGGAGAAGCAGACTCCCTGCCAAGCAGGGAGCCCGATGCTGGTCTCTATCCTGGGGCTCCAGGATCATGACCTGAGCCAAAGGCAGTCACTTAACCAACTGAGCCACCCAGATGCCCTAGAAAATATTTCTTATCATGACCAGAATATTTATGGCTAACCATCCCTGGTATTAGCAGGCCCATCCCTAAATTGTGTGGGGGCAGATTAAGGCCCACATCTAAGTGTTTATAAATAATTAATATGTTATTAATTGTAACATGTTCTGTCTTCCTACTTTGATAAATATACATTCATTATGATCTACAAGGCTAGTATGGGATTAGAATTCTGTACTTTCTTGTGGGAAGGAAGCTTCATGGCTCCCAGCCTCCATCCTATGTTCTTCATCCCTGATTCTATCCCTGACTTGTTAAGGGTCTCACATCCATGTTGGGAACGCCTCCGCTGACACGAAGTTCCACCCCCCCCCCCCACCAGCAATCAGTCACCCATTGGTCGTTTCTCTGCTTGTCCTTGGGGCATGAGACCCAAGGAGAACTGGAACAGACTCTGGAGGCAAACTTGGAGCCATTTGGGTGGGTGAGTCTAGGGTCTTGGGCACTTAGAACATGATGCTACAGCCAGCCCGGTTGCCCAGAATAGATGTCAATCGGCTCAGGTGCCTTAGGTTTGGAACCTGCCTTCAAATCACAGCGTGTGACTCCTCCAGGCACTGATTAGGGTCTTTGGCTACTCTGTCCTTGTTTCAGCCTTTGCTGGTTTGGCTGCATCACCACCGACTTTCTCCCTCCCCAGTCGTGCCCGCCACCTCACCTTTACCTCCTTACCAGGATTCCCAGCTTCCCACACACTCTCTGCCCCTTCGCCCTGCCTAGAAGTCTTTGCATACACAGTCACATTTTGTTTCTAGAAAGGACAAAACTGATTAAATTGAATCAAACAAATGATAAGTCTGCAATCTTGAAGTTGCTGAGTCACCTTGCCTGGATTTGGGGTGGCTTTCTCGCTCCTTAGTCACCTGCTTTTAGGAATTTTCTGGGTTTATATATCTATTATTAATCTCACTTATTACGTATGCTTCCTTAACCATTATCAGAAATCATTAACAGATATTCCACTAGTTACCAAGATACTTTTAATATAATCACTTCCCATATTCTTAAGTAAACACAGCATAAATTCCTCCTCATTATTAAATAAACACTTGAAGTTCATCACAAGAACCTATAGTTATCAAACTCTAGCAAACATCAGAGTCATCTGGAAGGCTCATGAAAACCCAGACAGCTGGGGGATATGTGTGTATGTGTGAGAATTTGCATTTCTAACAAATTCCCAGGTCATGTTAATGCTGCTGGCCCAGGGGATGCACTTTAAGAACTAGAGGTCTCCGTGTGCATGGCTCACTTCCTCTCCCAGTTCATTCTTCAGTATGGCACAATCCATCTTCCAATCTCGCTGTCCACTGGCATTGCTCTGACCAGAACCACCAATGCTCTCCTATGGCTAAATCCAATGGCTAAATCTGAAGAACGCTTCTCCCCACCTGTCTTTCTAGACGAGGTTCTGGGGTCCTTCTTCAAAGAAGCTGTTTCTTTTCTTGCCCCAAAACATGGATGACCTTTTCCCCCACCCCAACAGTCTAATCTACTTGGGCTTCTATCATTCCCTCTCTAACACCTTTAAAGGAATATATGTATTAGTCTCCTTACACAGGGAGAATTTAGACCAGATTTTGTTGTTGTTGTTCTCGTAAGTATTGCTAAATAACAGATGTGAAGATTTTTTATGGTCCATTATCACCCTGCTAGGTATCCGTGCCTATCTCATTCTTTGGGATGTAGCAAAGTTGTATTTATGTGAGGCACATCAGAAGGGTGAAAGCCAAGTCTTTGGGTTGGAACCGATGTCAAATGCTGGGTATCTACTTGACAAAGAGCTAGTTGCCCACAAAGGGAAACTCTTCATGGATGCAGGGGCCAGTGGCAGTGTTTTGCAGGCCTGGTAGTCTGAGGATGTCAAGTCAGCTCCCATTCATTTCTTGCGTGCTTGAACAATGTCATGGTTGTCTTTCACTGAAAGTAGTTTCCAGTTTACGTGATTCTCATGGAGTTGGCATTCTCTTCCTTTTCTCATTAAACTCTCTGCCCTCATCCTTTCCCCCTTTCATCTCTCCTTCCTGCATCAGAAAAGAAGAATCTGTCTCTGTATCTTCAGAAAAGAAGCAAGTGTTTTATCCATTATAGGAGTTCACTCTGTCCTCTAGGCTTAAATCTTTGGAAGTGAAGTCAGGAAGAAGAAAGGCTTTTTTTCTTCTTTGCTTTTTTCACCCAATTATGTCGCTTTCCTGAGTAATGTGCCAGGTGCTTCTCTGTAGGATGACGTGCAGGTGAGAATTACTGTCTGCAAAAAGGAAATATATTGGTTATTATGCTGGAAGATAATGATTATGCTGGTAGCCTATGATTCAATTCATCATGCTGCTAGAGGGCTCAACTATAAGCACTCTGTGGCCAGGAACTCTGTGCTATTCACCCTCATGGCCACCTGGCCTGTTCCAGCTGTCACGCTGTTCTTGTTTACTAGGAAATCAGGAGACATCATCATCCTACACAAAATGATAGCCTCTTGCCACATCTTTAGAAGTTCAAAGAGTATACAGCTAATCCCTAACATTAATACACTCTTGGGGATTTTAAGTCCACAGGTCTGAAAAGAGCCCCTTGAATAATGATCCCCTCCCCACTCCAAAGCCCCGTTTCTCCATATAATCCAGGGTCAGTTGCAGCAGTCAGAAAGCCAGCAGCAGTCACATATGTGTAAGTCAAGCTTCTCTCCATCTGCTTCCTCCTTAGGGAAAATCGAACGCTAAAATGACTTTCTAAGGGGAGGAAGCACAGCTGCTGTCACCACCATCTCTACAGAGTCGGGGATAAAAAAACCTGCTTCTTCTCCCGTAAGCCCCGCTTTCTTTTGGACTCATTCTGAATGGCAGTGGTGATTCACTCTGCTGCTGGCTCCCTGAACGCAGCACCTCCCTTGAGGCTCTGGCCTCCACCCATTCGTCTTCTGGCCCTGGGAGCCAGGAAGACAGGACTATTTCTATCTCAGGCATCTGTGTTTCTGATCAGCTGGTGTTGTAGGCCAATTGAAGTGTGAGGAGGAACTGGAACTACTTCACATTTCTCTGAAGTCGTGCTTTCATTTGGGTGAGGGACAGAGAAGGGTGGCTGCTCCTGAAATGCCAGTCACGGGGAGGGAATTTAGGGGTGAGGCCACTGCCATCTTTGGGAATTCTGCTGGAGTGCAGGTCACTTAGAATGTGGGCTCTGGAGGACAACTTCAGACAAATCTGGCAAAGTCTTCATGTTTCTCATCAAAAAATGAAACCGTCTAAACAGAATCACTTCTGATTTCTCTGGCCCTGAAAATAAGATTGCCAGCCTGAGCAAATGATCTCGGGTTTGTACTTTAGTTAACTGCTCCATGTGGAAGTCCTGATCTTCCAGAAGGGCTCTAACTTTTAATATCAAAATTTTATATTAACAAGTCTTAGCTTCTTTCTTTCTTTTTTTTCATGTCATGTCATTCTTCTCAAGAAGGAACATTTACTGTGATGTCGTGGGTTTGAACGTAGGACCTGGGCATCTGTATTGTTTCAGCCCTCCCCCAGGTGATTCTATTGTATAGCAAAGGCAGAGAACCACTGACTGAAAATCACTCTAAAATGTTATTTCTTGAGTCAAAGATTTACTAATAACATACTGATATAATTTATTGATTGAGTTCTTGCCCTATACTGTAACAGTACACAGTTGGCATCTTCTAACTCCATAATTGGTTTTTGGTACAGAAATATATTGCAACCGGAATATAGGGCTACATGGATTGTTTCCTTTGCCACTTAATAATAATACTATGATATCTTACTTTTTATTGTCATTTACATTTTATCAACAGCTTTTATGTAATCTCATTTTCTTCTCAAAACAATTCCATATGGTCAGTATGCTGAAATTTGTAATGGGATAGGAAAAATATTTCTGTAATTCTTCATGGGAAATATTATCAGAAAAGTAGCCTTTCTTTTGACACTTGATCTACCCTAGGGTCCCAGAAAGAGGTCAAAGTCAGGGATGTGAAATAAGCAAAACACTTGACAAACAAAAAGAAATATAAATCTTGCCCCTTCCACTCCATGTGGGAGTGAGAAGGAGGAAAAGCTGAGAGATGAGGGAAGGCAATTAGTCGGACATGATTGCATGTCTTCCTTTCTCTGGGTTGGAAACCCAAGAAGGCATCTGGGAGAGTGGTAGTCAGTTTGAGAGGAAATCTAAAGGCAGAGATGTACACTGGCCTCTCCTGGAACATAGGGATGGAATAAAAGTGGAAGTAAGACATAATTATGCAGAGTTCCATGTACATGGGGAAAAAATGCAGATGTTCTCTTGGCCCCCATAGAGAAGCACAAGGTTGAGAGTCATTGGCTTGTTCTGAGGCTATGAGGTGGAGACAGTAGATAAGACTCAAAGAGCTCTGCAGAATCAGCAAGTGCCCCAGTAGTGCCAACTCATTGGGAAGGGCAACTCCATATTGAGTTTAGTTGTCCCAACTCATGGAAACTGTTGCAGACTCCTGGATCATCTAACTGCTCTCTCCTCATCAAAACTTACCTAATTGTGTCTCTTCTGTGTGGAGACTGATAGCTGAATGATTTAAGATGGCTGAGTCAAATAGAGAGCCATGGAATAGAAAGACTATGTGGTCAGACAGACCTAGTCCGGCTTGAACACTTTCTAGTCTGTTCTCTTTAAACAAGTCACTTAACATCTCTCAGCTGAGAATTCTTGTCAGTGTCAGATGCATACATCTAGCTCTCAGAGTGATAGGAACCTTTTAGCTAAAAGTAGCAGAAATCCTAACTCAAGTTCTCTTCAAAATGAAGAAATACATTGGATAACATAATTGAGAAAGTGCAGAAGACTGACAATGATCAGGTATATTTGAATAAATGGCCTCATTTCTTTGTGATTCTCTAATTTTGCCTTCCCAGCCTGTGATTACTTCTTTCTCATACCAGTGTTCAGATGGTTGCAAGAGTTCTAGACTTTATAATGCACAAGGAAAATTCAGAGAAAAAGAGGCAATTATTGGCAACTCTCTCTTTGGTGTAAGGAAATGTCTCTCCCAGAACTGCCATCAAACTGCTCTTCAAGTCTCATTTGGCGAAATGGCACCAAAGGCTTATTTGTGAGCCGAAGTTTTAATTAATGCTTATCACCAAATGGCTCAATGGATTATTCTTAGAATGGTCAGTCCTAACAATCTTAGAACAATCTGAATCTAGCAGTGGGGTCATCTCTGCCTGAAGCACATGGTTTATGTGTGAGAGGGTGGCTACTTGCACCCAAATTAGAGTACTTTTTGAAAAGAGAAAATGGGCGGTCTCAAGAAAACCAGCCATTAACAATTATCACAATTATGTAAGCCACAGCCACCATATTTGACATGCAGTGAGCTTTCAATCAATGCTGCCTCTATTTCTCTTGTAAGCAGTACTTTACAAGATTTAAAGAAAGTAAACAGATTTTAAGTTGTGGGCAGGAAATGGTTCAATGGGATCGGGGAAAAATAGAGAGTATATCCGTTAGTGTCCCAAGAGCAAACACAGAAGACACTGAACTGAGACAACTGAGTAGAATTTTAGTAAAAGCTATTTACAAAAGCAAAGGAACCAGTGATGGAGACTGACCCACTGTGGTGTTAGCAATGAGGGTTATGTTACTATCCCTGGGTCTGAAGGGGCAAAAGGGGGGAACTTTTTTTTCCCACTTTTTAAAATTGTCTTAAATTTTTTATTAACATATAATGTATTATTAGCCCCAGGGGTACAAGTCTGTGAATCACCAGGTTTACACACTTCATAGCACTCACCATAGCTTGTACCCTCCCCAATGTCGATAACCCAACCACCCTCTCCTTACCCCCCCTTCCCCCAGCAACCCTCAGCTTGTTTTGTGAGATTAAGAGTCTCTTATGGTTTGTCTCCCTCCCAATCTCATTTTGTTTCATTTTTTCCTTCCCTACCCCAAATCCCCCACTTTTCCTCTCAACTTCCTCATATCAGGGAGATCATATGATAATTGTCTTTCTCTGATTGACTTATTTTGCTCAGCATAATACCCTCTAGTTCCATCTACATTGTCACAAATGGCAAGATTTAATTTCTTTTGATGGCTTCATAGTATTCCATTGTTATATATATACCACCTCTTCTTTATCCATTCATCTGTTGATGGACATCTAAGTTCTTTCCATCGTTTGGCTATTGTGGACATTGCTGCTATAAACATTCAGATGCACGTGCCCCTTGGATCACTACATTTGTATCTTTAGTGTAAATACCCAGTAGTGTGATTGCTGGGTTGTAGGGTAGCTCTATTTTCAACTTTTTAAGGAACCTCCACACTGTTTTCCAGAATGGCTGCACCAGCTTGCATTCCCACCAACAGTGTAGGAGGGTTCAAAAGGGGGGAACTCTTAACAAAACCTGGGGAGAGTAGCTGCCATTTGTTCTCAGTGGTTCTCCTTGGGGAATATTTGGCAACATCTGGAAACATTTTGGATAGTCATGACTGAGGGGATGCTATTGGCATCTAGTGAATAGAGGCCAGGGATCCTGTTAAACAGATGCATACAGCAAAGGGTTATATCCGGCCCAAGATATCAGTAGCCTTAAGGTTGAAAAGCCCTGTACCAGAAAAAGCATTGTGAAAACAGGACTGTGGGAGTGTGGTCTTTGTGTATAACTGAAAGCAATCTGAGACAGGGAGAGAGCTGGGGCAAGAGGTATTTCTCCCTCCATCCTACCTGCCCATCTTTCAGTGGCTCCCATTGGGCAAACCCAACCTGAAGCTAGAAAGCAGGGAATTTCATCCATGCGGACCATAAATGTCAACCCCACAGGACATGGAGTTAGGTGGAGAAGGGTGGAGAGTACACCTGGAGGAGCAGATGAAAACTATCTAATGCAGAGGACAAGAGTTGGAATGTGGGTCAGAAACATCAAATATAGATAATAAAATATAGATTTCATATGGTTCAACCTAACAGAATCTAACAGCAGGCAGGCAAGATGCAGGTATAACTAGAGGAAGAGTTTAAGCTCCTGATTCTGCATTCTAAATTGTACTCACAAATTTTTATAATTTCTGAAAACATAGGCTAAGTAAGTGTTTTTCCCAAAGTAGTTTCAGGGGAATGCTAGATCTCTCAAATGTTTTTAGGTATTGTGGGCAGGGCATGGAATGGCTTTTTATCTAAATAATTTAGGAAGTGCTGCATTAAATAAGGTGAAGAAAAACTAACTAATTTGATATTCTAATATTAACATAAATTTTCCAGACAGGGACAGATTTTAAATTGATTCCCAGACTTATTTGACTCAGTCAAGAATCTGTACCTGATTTATTTCATAAAACCAGTGTTCTAAGGGTCACACAGTGGGAAATATAAGCATACGTCTTGCTGGAAAAAAATGGATTTTGCTAAAATGTGTCTGAAAGAGAGAACAGAGAAAGACACCAGTAAAGAAACATGAAGTAACATGCGAATATTTGTTTCAACAACTGCAGGGAGTATCACAAATACTCAATGAGTAATGGACTCTTTTCCTTAAGTACAGCCATTGTTTAACTGTTTTTTTTTGTGTGTGTGTGTGTGGTCTTTGAAAGCTTATCAGGGGGTTGGAGACCAAGCCTATTATAGAAAGATTCATCATATGACTTTTATCTTCTTTAGTTTTAGATAGGGAGTAATAGCTTACTTTTTTTTTTTAAGATTTTATTTGTTTATTTGACAGAGATGGAGAGCACAAATAGGCAGAGCAGCAGGCAGAGGGAGAAGCAGATTTCCCACTGAGCAGGGAGCCCTATGAGGGACTCAATCACAGGACCCTGGGATCATGACCCGAGCCGAAGGCAGATGCCCAAATGACTGAGCCACCCAGGTGTCCTAATAGCTTACTTTCAGTAGTGAAACATACACTTGACGCAGGCTTTTCCTCCAGCTAATGGAGACCTTGTTTTTCATAGTGATGGAGGAATGGGGTAGTGATTCATTTAGTCAGTTCTGTTATTACCAAATATTCATGGATTACAACAGGTTTGAAACACTCTATAGGGCGTGTGTAAATATTAATGATAAGGACTTTTTCCATTTCTACTGACCAGAAATTCACCTAAAACAGACATAAGTGTAAAAGGAACTCATTGGATGACATAATAGAAAAGTTTACAGGTTGTTTTGGCTTTGGGTGAAGTCTGATTCAGGGAATCAACTGATGCTGTCAATACTCAGTTTGTTCCTTTTTCTTTGTCCAGTTTTCTGCCTATTGGCTTTATAATCTAGTCCTATAATCCCCGTCTCATATCATCTCTAGAATTGTTTGTCCCAACAGTCCAAAGTATCATTGTATCTATCATTGGCTTTGATGACAATGGCTGGTATGACAATGGCTGGAAGAATTCAAAGCCCCAGTTGGCCAGGGTTGACCCCATACTAACACGGGAACCAGAGGTAGAGTCAGCTCCATCCAAAACACACAGAAGATCGAAGGAAGGAAGGAAAACCCCACATGTATGGAAGCTCGGAGACAAATACAACAGAGGTGCACTTGAGCAAGTAACTTTCCTAAGGATAGCTCATCACATCTTAGAGTAAGAGAGGACCACAGGGCTTATAGATTCTAACCTGTTATTAAACAGATGAGACAACTAAGAGGTAAAGAAGTTGGGTGGTTTTTCTAAGCCCACAAAGCTGTTGACAAAAGGTAGGTTAAGGATCCTAGATTCCTAATTTTTAGTTCTGACTCCATTCTATCCATCGTTACATTCATCCACATGAAGTGTGTTCATTGTGTGCAAGGCACCGTGGGCAAATGGGATAGGGACATCACATTCGCAAACATGTGGCAAAGGAGTTGTTATGAAGCTAGCAATAGGCCAGATGTCGGTGCCTTTCCAATTCTCTTACTCTAAGTTTACAATGACCCTATTTCCTCACCCTTGTACATTTGGCAATATCGCTCTTCGTGCTGATAATGATTGAGACATGGATCAGGTAGCTTGATTAGCATCAGGATATGTATGCCATTAAATTAGGTCTTATAGTGTTAATCAATTAGAATGCACGCCTGTGTAAACTAATTATAGTAGAGGCCACACAGATGCACTGCCCACTTGATGCAGCAAGATCAGTATTTCTTTTTGCCCTTAGAATTACCACAGAGAGCCGATGCTTATATGAGCTTCCTTTAAAATCTTTTATAGTTAAAGCTTAATAGCCAGCTTTGGTCCATCTCCCAGGGAGAAAATAACCCTGATATGATCTTTCATTAGTATAGTACCGAGTCTTCGGGTAAAAATGATGAGGAATGGAAGCAGACTTCTCTCTTGGAAAAACTGTAAAGAGAAGAGTATTTTGTGATCACTTATCTTTCATCTCTCTTGATTCTGTATCTTTCTTCTTCACCTATTGGGTGACAGTCTTCAATGTCATCTGCATTTGCTGGGCTATCTCTCAAAGCTGAATATTTTTAAAACTCTGTCTGAAGTCAAGTGAGCTTTTGAGACTAAGAAAGGCCTATTTCTAATTTACTGTGACAAAACTTACAATTTGATTCTTTCAGGTGAATATGAGACACCTTTTGGAGATTCAGATGTGCTAAGTGCAATACTGATAACTATTGGATGAGCTATTTTAAGCCTAATGTCCTTTGACCAAAGTAAGAGTCTCTCTTTTCAAATTTTATTCTCATCAAAACCTTGGATCCCTTCTAATACTTGGCAATTTAGAAAAGGAGGAAATCCCAGAAATTATCTTAAGCTAGGGATGTAGACCCAAAGCATGCCCTAAGAATTGCTATGATTGCAACTTGCAGATTCTTTGCAGATGTGGGTAATAAATACTGGTGGGTAAAGCTTAATCATAAATGTCAATCAATCTCCTCAAATATATGAAATTAAAAGAACAAATTATGTCACAGCCATCTTCTCTAATACACATGTATTTTCTCTACAATCTTACATGGTCCTCCAAGGTCACCAGAAATCAACTTCTCTATCTCATGTCTAACCAGATTCATCTACTTATCTCTGTCCTATGCAAAGAAAGGAAAGACTTCTTTTTTAAAAAATTTTTTAAAAATTTATTTATTTATCAGAGAGAGAGAGAGAGAGAGAGAGAGAGCACAGGCAGACAGAATGGCAGGCAGAGGCAGAGGGAGAAGCAGGCTACCTACTGAGCAAAGAGCCCGATGTGGGACTGATCCCAGGACATTTGGATCATGACCTGAGCCAAAGGCAGAGGCTTTAACCCACTGAGCCACCCAGGCGTCCAGTGAGAGTTCAGGGATGGGTTCAGCAAAGAAGGTGCCCACATGAGGCACCCAAAGTGTTTGGTCAGAGGACATTACATTGTGGATATAGATGCCAAGCCATTATCCCTACTCCCCCCCAACCTCTTGCAATGGAGACATTATTTTGGAAAACCACATACACTCAGCCTTAACTCCAGTGTTTTTCAATGAAGTATCTTATCAGTTTTACTCTCAGACACTCCCCCCACCCCCTGTAACTCCAGGCCAATACCTCTGGTGGCACTGTATGACACTCCAATGACTCTCTACATGCTTATGTATGTATAAACTATCCATAATAGATGCTCTTTTTAAGTGGGGATGTTGCTAGGTACTCCAAGTTGTCTAAGGTTATTTTGTGATGAATGAGCTGGTGAGTTTCTGCTATTATTCTTCTCTTTGGCCAATCTCCTCTCAACATGTCTTCTAGCTCCCATGGCACATCCCATCATCTCATCTCTTAATCATGCATGGTGGTTCAACAGTTTAATCTCTGAAGCTGCATATTAAAGCAGATTTATCCTCTATTGAAATGTGCTCTTTTGACTCATTTTCCTGGACTGGGAATCCTTGAAGTGGCAATCCTGGAAAGCAAGGTATGAAGCACAGTTCCTATGATGTATCTGCTCTCCCTCTAGACCATATAAAACTGCTTGCTATAAAAGCATAAGATTCCTTAAGCTTGTGGTTCCTTTCCTAGGGCATTCTCTATTCCATGTTCAGGTTCTATCCGGCCCTGCACATGGGTCTGTGGAACTTGGAGCTTAAGGAACTGGCACAAATATGTTGATACTCCTGATATTGTTTTTGTTCTGAGTACTAAAGTTCTCTGTCTCTGACAGAGTCTAGTGTCTTTTGCTAACATCTATGGACCCGTGGAAGGCAACTTATTAGCTGGTATAGTTTGGTGTTTGTTTCCAGCCATTCTCCACTCTGTCGAACTTCAAGTAGAGTAAAATTTTCCACAGTTGTGAGCCTGTACATCTGACTAAAGGCATAGGCATTTCTTTCCTCCCTTCCTTCTCTCCTTCTTAGCTTCTTATCAGTATTATCTATCTATCTATCTATCTATCTATCACCCATCTATCTCTAACTACTGACCTGCGATTTACCATTTTTTAAATTTATTCAACAAAAATTGAGTGCCTTCTATATGTCAGTCACTGTTCGAGGTTCTGCAAATGCAGTAGCAAGTGAACAAAACAAACTGGTATCTCCCACTTTTGTCTATATCTTCATTTGAAAAAAAAATTAGAAACAGCTTTCAAGGAATACACACAACTAGCATAATCCTATAAGAAATAAGTAAAGAACAGATGAAATACAAGGAGGGAGAGGGTAAAGAAATAAAATAGTGCTTAGGGATGAGATTAAAGCAAAAATACAAAAAGAGAAAACGTTTTGTTTTTGCTGCAAATTTGACACAAAGGTTTATGCTGAAATATTCTAAGTTCTATTGGTATGAAAAGGTCCCTAGAATGGTCATATAATTTATTTTATTTTTTATTTTTTAAAGGATTTTATTTATTTATTTGACAGACAGAGATTACAAGTAGGCGGGGGGGGGGGGGCAGGCCCCCTGCTGAGCAGAGAGCCCGATGTGGGGCTCGATCCCAGGACCCTGAGATCTTGACCTGAGTGGAAGGCAGAGACTTAACCCACGGAGCCAACCAGGCACCCTGGTCATATATTTTAATAAGGCCAGGCACATAAATAGCTTCCCTTGATATTGCTTAACAATTGAAAGTGCTTTACTATTCTATGGGAGCATTTAATCATGAGGACCACATCTAGAAACCACAGAGTAAGAGCCCACCTAAGTCATGTCCATTTCTGGGCTTTGGTTCCTCATTCACAAACTGCTTCATTGTAAATCTACAGCCTGTGTCTCTCCACGAGTGGGGTATTACATGTGTTATAATATACAAATGCAGAGACATATAAAGCTGAAAATGATTATGATTCTAATATGGGACATAAAATATGACTTCAGATAAGCTGTGCATGTAGAAAATTCATATTTATTTCTTCACTTATCCTTCATTGTATCCAAGTTCTGGCATTTCAGCTCCTTAAGATTCTCACTTGGTCTTTAAGATATCTCCCATATATTACACTCTTGCAATAATGGTTGCTCAGCATGTTACTTGTTAATAAAGGACATCTGCATTTATTTTAGTGCTTATTTAAAAAGAAATTGGGATTTAGTGCTTGTCGGCACTAATGGAATCAATGGTACTTTAATATGTGTTAATGGCACTTCAGTTCTCTTAACAGCAGAAAACAGTAAGGTTATTAACCAAACACACTGTTGCTCCAAGTAAAAGAGAAAGTATATGGAATCTAGAAAAGGCAAAGATGGCACATGATTTTGCTAGCATAAGGTCATTTAAACCCAAATGAAATGTATACATTTTTCTCCTTTGCTATATTTTAATTCAAAGGACAAACAAAATCTCTCTTTTTTTAAAAAATTTTTATTTATTTATTTGACAGACAGAGAGGCAGGTAGAGAGAGGGGAAGGCAAGCAGGCTCCCTGCTGAGCAGAAAGCCAGATGCGGGGCTCGATCCCAAGACTCTGGGATCAGGGGCTCGATCCCAAGACTCTGGGATCACGACCTAAGCCAAAGGCAGAGGCTTTAACCCACTGAGCCACCCAGGTGCCCCAAGGGCAAACAAAATCTTAACAGCAGGTGTTGGTAAATCTATCATGCATCTTAACAACTAAAGGAAAATGAACATGCTCTGTGCTCCTTCTTATGAAATTTCAGTGAGCTACTGTCACTTGCTAGCTTTAGGAAGGGATTTTTCCTCCCTGTTGATAGAAATATCTTCAAAAGTCTAACTGATTAAGAAGGAAGTAAGGGAAGATGTGTTCTGAAGGAACAGAAAAGGGGGATACATTGAGTTAGGCCTTAAGTCATTGTATTAAACTCAATAAAGCGGGAAGGCGAATTAGTGGTGAGAGCTTTGACTTCTAAACCCTGCTTTTGGACCACCAAGACTACCTTACACTGTAACTATACAGAGCTTCATTTTTTAATGTTCACTCCTGGGTGTGTTCATTACATCTGGGGGAAAATTTTTTAATTTAGGCACTGTAGCCTGTCAAGTGAGAGACTAGAAATAAGATTATAAGAAAGTAAGCCATAATTACCCTCCAAAAGAAAGAAACTATTCATCCATTTGATATCTCTACCAAAATGATCCTAAATATTTCCTAAAATGGCCAATCCTTAGCTTTTTAAAAGACCAGTGAATATTTTCTGCAGTTAAAAGATTAGTCAACCAGGTGCCTGGGTGGCTCAGTCATTAAGCATCTGCCTTCAGCTGAGGTCATGATCCCAGGGTCCTGGGCTGGAGCCGAGCCCGAGCCCCGTATTGGGTTCCAGCCCTGCATCAGGCTCCCTGCTCTGCAGGAAGCCTGCCTTTCCCTCTCCCACTCCCCTTGCTTGTGTTCCCTCTCTCCCTGTGTCTCTCTCTGTCAAGTAATTAAATAAAATCTTTAAAAAAATAAAAGATTAGTCAACTATTTTGAATTAGTAAAGATATGCTAAACTTTGGGAATATTTTCTGTAGTTACTGGAAAATATCTATTTATGGATCTTTTCTTACCATTCACTTTATTCTTCTTTAGGTTGAAATAATAGGCTTAAATCCTTAGCTAAAAGAAAGTCACTTGAATTCTCATACAATTGATTTTTAAACTTTTACTTAATGGTTTAGAGACTCCAAAAGAATCTTCTCTGAAATATAAGCTTTCTCAAATCTTGTATAGAATGAATAATTTTTGGCATTTTTGGAAACTGGAAGGATGATTAATGATTAAACATTTGAAGTACTAGATTAGGAATCAGCAAACTTACGGTATTATCTCAGCTCAGCACATTGTGGTCTCAGACACCGTATGTTCCTCAGTTGTTATAAAACCCAATAAGACAATTTTAAGGAAGTGCTTTTTACTTTTTGGAAGAAAGGTTTTACATCAATATAAAGCATTAATACAAGTTGGCTTGAAGTGCCGTTGTCTGATATCTGGGAGTTCACACCATATTCTCTCTTGCTAGTGTCTGGTTACATAAAACACTCTAGGATTATGCTGTCAATTTAATAGCCATGCAGGGTTTTTGTTAATGCACACTCTAAAAGGCGACACTAAACAGTCAAATCAATGAACTGTTAGAAATCACTCTATATGTGGGCAACATTGCTTCCTGTATCATTTCTACTAGTTTCCTAAAGGGATGTTTTCCTATCTTTGAACTTCAACAGGTTATATTTACTTTGACATCACAAAGTAAAACGTGTTGTTTAAATTTTCTCACTTTTGAAGAACAATGACAAATAAATGGACAAATAAACATCAGTGGTCTTGAATGTGTCACAAAGGAGGGCAATAATTCTATTGTGAAACTACAGCAGATTGCTGGACATGAGTCCAACAGCAATGAATTAAGTCAATAATAATACTGCAGCTTCAGTCCAGAAAGAATGGACTGCCTAGAAGGCAAGCTTATATATATAGCACAATTTCTGCCACAAGACTGTAGCTATTTTCAAATCTTTTAAAATGTATTTCAGGTAGCATTCTTAGCACTTTAATGTGGGACCATTTTCTTCAATGTTCTCTTTGGGGTGAATAGCTATCATCCTACAAAATAAGAATGCAGGCCACATGTCAAACTTTCAAGGAGGTGCACTGGGAGGTGATAATGCCCAAAAGATAAATTGGAAAGATACCATGGGTATTAGCTTGTGTAAATGCTGCTTTCAATTTGTGTAGCAGCCACTGTAGTGCTTTCAGAACAAGATAATGAATTAAATGTAATTCTTGGCTGTCCCCTCAAGTCCTAATAAGGACCAAATAGCTGGATTCAAACTGATTTGAAACCTATGCTGGAACGATGCCATGGACACCTCACTTTCAGTCCATAATTGGGCCAAGACAAGCTTTACCACAGCTTAATGTCTACCATCTTTAAAGAACTGAGAAAATGGCTCTTGAATTCTAGCAAAGCCTCATGTGTTTTCTTGCTTATGAAGGACTCACCAGAATGCCAAGACTTTTGTCCTTGGTTCTTATTTCTGAAGTAACATAGTGTTTCTATTTTAGCCAAAGAAGCACTGCTGTTATCTATGCTTCCCTTTTCTTTCCCCCTGTTAACCCAGGTCATAATGACAATACATGTCAGCTCTTTTATTATATAGTGTTCTAGGTGGCCTTAAAAGAAGCTTAGTTTTAACTAAGGCATGTCAGTCATTCAACATGACCTCACCAATACACTTCAGCCATTTGAACAATATAAATAAGTATAAAACATGTTTCCCAGCTTACAGAGCTCAAAATAAATTTGGATGGAGGAAGTGGGCAGTAAAATCAAAACACTTGTATATTAATTTGAAACAATCAACTCAGATTTTATTGTATGAAATTCATTTTAAGTGGACAGAAAATGTAGATAATATTTTTGTTTGGCCTTCCGCTGCTAGTAATTGCTGGGAGTATACTGAAAAGGGTTTGCCATAAGGAAGAATTGTGAGGGCAAGTTAAGAAGAACTTACCTCCTTTGAAATATGCAAGCTGATATTTTCTAAACTCAATTTGTATTTTAATTCATGCTTTGCAGGGCTTTTCTAAAATTGGTTCAACCAACCAGTAAATCAGAAAGGATTCATTAAAGCATTTCCCTGCAAGGCACTGTTTATAAAAAATTAAGCAGATAGCATCATTTAGGTTTGAATGCTATACAGGGCGAATGAACTTATGGTGTCAAGGTTTTCTAGAGGAAGAAGCAGGATGACTCAGGGTTCCTTTGTCCATAGCCAAGTGGTTAGAGCAACTTTTCTCCCATGAAAGCATCCTGGTTATTGCCCTGCCCTTGCTTGAAGCTCTCACTGA
Source organism: Taxidea taxus jeffersonii (assembly GCA_003697995.1). Taxonomy (NCBI): domain Eukaryota; kingdom Metazoa; phylum Chordata; class Mammalia; order Carnivora; family Mustelidae; genus Taxidea; species Taxidea taxus. The sequence continues at coordinate 61,172 of ML109168.1, forward strand.
CCCGAGGATCTTACACTTCTCTGGCCAGATATCTTACATCAAACTACCTTGAAACTTATCTTCTTAAATGCATCTCCACAAGACTCCAGGTTCTACCTGATTCTGTCTTGTCGACCTGTTTCTAGGGTTGTTCCAGTTAATGAATGACCCAGGATCCCACTAGCATTTCCATAATGGAAATCTCTGAACAAAAAGTTTTCTTTACATTATAGAATAGCCTTGTTTACCTTCAAACCCTTGGTAAATTACATTCTTTAAAGTACAAGGGGGACCTTTGAGACTTACAAAGTTTAGACTCAGGAGTGTGATCTCTAATGGGTGAGTCTCCCTTGTGAGCAGTGACACTGAATGGATGGCCTCAGTGAGTCCAGTTGAGCCACCACCAACCAAGGCAGAGGGGGTCTGGGTCTTGTATCTTTTCACAGGGAGAAGGAAAGCTGTGTCTGCCTCATTCACCAGAGGGCCTGGAGTACTCTTGTTTGTGTAGTTTCTGTGAAATTAATTTAAATCAGATAGCATTCTTCCTATAGAGGCTCTTACAACCACATACTCTGACAACCCAGAACTTTTCTGAATTTGGAGAAAAGGAGTAATCTTAAGAAGAAAGAAAATTCTTTCCTCTGGAAAAGCAGGGTAAAAAACCCCAAAAGGCAATGAGATCTGAAAAGTAGTGAATTTTTTATTTTACTCAACAAGAGGGAAGATAAAGAATTCTTATATACCTAAAAATTTCCCCCAAACCTAGCTTTTTTAATAAAAAAAATTTGTACTTAGTCTCTACTTGTGGTTTGAGACATTTTGTTTTAAAAATATGTTAAATAAAATGTTCTCTGTTTAAAAAAAGAGGAAGAACGCCTTTGCACTAACAAAAGGCATGCTGCAGAAAAGAACTTGGCAGAGACAGAGTGGAGTCCAGGCAACAGCAGAGTTGGTTAGGAGAAATTGGGGTCAAAATATCTGATTTTTGCATATAGTCTTGAGAGAGGGGCCGCATGAGACAGTAAGTTGAAAATCACACAAGGAAGCACCGAGTCCCAGAGGGAGATTCTGGATACTAAAATCAAGGGCCAGAGCTGAGCTAACAACCAAATGGCAATTCAGGTATCATGAAAAGGAATAGGGCTATGAGGCAATAGCTCCTAAAGTTTTGCTGAACAGATTTCTTCAGTAGCAGCCAGGTTTTACTGGTCCAATCTAATTTATAAACAGATAAACCAGTGGTGTCTTTAGGGTAGCTCAGGCTTCTGACACAATCACGGTGACAAAATTTCATTATGTGAGGATATTAAGAGAAATATGCACATAAAAACTAGCCAAATAAGTCCATGCATCTAAAAGACATTCTACGTTTCTCATAATCTATTCATCACATGTGTGAGAAAGAATCCTTTCAACAAGAAAAAATTATTTTAAATTGGATATCCACTCCAAAGTACAAACACCCTATATTTTTTATGCCTTCCTCTTACATTACCCATCAAATAACAAATAAAGCCATGTGCAAAGGTTTGGGGAGAGTCCCCAGTGAGGGCTACTGTGAAGACAAATGGTTAATGTCTGCTCTCCCAGCTGCTCAGTTAATTACTGTAATAGAAAACATCTTGAGGGAAAACACTGCATACAGTTATTAGCAATTAACCCACAACTCTAGAAATCACAATTCTTACTAATAATAGAACATTGCCCAGCCAGCCTAATTATAATTTCTACACAAGAGTCTTGTATTTTCAGAAAATGTGAAATCTTGTAGGTTACTACTATTGAAAATGTGAATAGGAAACTGGGATGATGATTATACTGAGAAATGCAAAATGAAGTAGAATAGATAGAAACAGAGGGGGCATGATTTATGTGGTAATAGACGAATTCCCAGACATGCAAAAGACTCAGATATATTAGCCAGAAGAACTTTTCTCTGAGTGTTTACTATAGTACAGGGCCCTGTGGTGTTAGTGGTTGATGGTACTAAAGCGGTGAAGAAAGCAGGATAGAATCATGCAGGGCAGGATAAATCCATGAAATAAAATAAACAGATGTGGTATTGCTTTGTTTTTCTTTGAATCATGTAATCTTCTTAGATACAGCACAATCTTGAAGCTCAAATGATTTTCTCCCATTTGGAAATGCCTTTTCTACTGCTCCCAATATGCTGACTTTGCATAGTGCTTACTGGTCTTCTTGCCTTTCTAGAACCACTAAGTTTAGTGTTGCCTCAAAATCTTAACACTTACTACTTTTGCCTGGAGAATTTGTCTGCCAAAGATAGCATGACCAGATCCTTCTAAGAATTTGGATACCTGCTCAGAAAAGGTCTGATCACACTAAAAAACAGCCTGCCTCTCCTTTCTTTCTATTTTAGGACATTCTTTTATTTTTCCAAACATATACCACCATCTGATAGATTAACCTATTCTGTTTTTGTTTTTTAAGATTTATTTATTTTGGGGGGTGGCAGAAGGAGAGCAAGAGAATATTAAGCAGAGTCCCCACTGAGCACAGAGCCCAACATGGGCCTTGATTCCATGACTCTGAGATCATGACCTAAGCTGAAACCAAGAGTCAGATTTGTAACCCACTGAGCCATCCAGGTGCCTCAATTCTGTTATTTCTTAATTTATTATACCAGGCTGTGTTTATTGACTTCCTTATTATTTTGTATCTTTTTTTTTAAATGGGTTTAAAAAAAAATTTTTTTTTTAAGATTTTATTTATTTATTTATTTGACAGAGAGAGATCACAAGTAGGCAGAGAGGCAGACAGAGAGAGGAGGAAGCAGGCTCCCTGCTGAGCAGAGAGCCCAATGCAGGGGCTCGATCCCAGGACCCTGGGATCACGACCTGAGCCGAAGGCAGAGGCTTTAACCCACTGAGCCACCCAGGCGCCCTTATTTTGGATCTTTTAACCCCCTACTTTCCCAACCTTCCTTTCCTTTATGCTCTCAGTAGTTTATCGCAAATATGCATGAATGCTAATATTGTTTTATACATGGCATATTATTTACAGCTACACCAAATAACATCTTAAGATATTTCCTTTCTCATTTGAGCTTTGGTTGTTGTTGTTGTCATTTTACAATTTTACAGATAATCATTTTCTTGTGTAGCTTTTTCTCATTTATTGGTAGTTAATTTTCTCCCCAAATGCTCTAATACCTAGAAATAAAATCTATATCTCCCAAACATGTAAAATGGCCCCTCCCTTTTATTTTCCAGAGATTTTCACCCTATGCCCCCTACTTATTCACAGCTGGCAGGATGCTTTTTTAGTTCTGACTCACAGCTTGGCTTGTAAAAATTCCTTTTGTTGGGGCGCCTGGATGGCTCAGGTGGTTAATTGTTCGACTTTTGGTTTTGGCTCAGGTCATGATCTCAGGGTTGTGAGATTGAGTGCCTTGTCGGGTGGGCTCCATGTTCAGCAGGGAGTCTGCTTAGAATTCTCTCTCTCTCTCACTCTCCCTCCATGTGTGTGCTCTCTTTCTCTCAAAATAAATAAAAAATATTAAAAAAAAATTCCCTCTGTCAACTTCCTGGAGACTCTCTTTGTCTCATAAGTGCCAAAGCCTGTATTTTCCAATTTCCATATCTTTTTCTTATTTCTTTCCTTCTTTTTTCACTTCCTTATTTTGCTGAGACATTTCTTCCAGTCACTTCCTAAGCAAAGGTGTAAGAGTGGGTCAATTTTCTGAGTTTTTGTGTGTCTGAAATTGTCTTTCTCTTAAGCTTGATTGATAGTTTAGTTGAGTATGTAATTCTAGGTTGAAAGCATTTCATGATGTTATAATTGTCATATCACTATGTTGTATACCTGAAACTAATATAATATTGTATATCAACTATGTTGCAATTCTAAATCACTGTAAAAGACAATTTCTCAATTTATGAGTGTTTCTTTTTAATAGCAAAACATTTTTTTTTGTGTATGTGAATGTGATATATTCTCTTTCTGAAATTAGTAATTATAATTTTAGGGGAAGCATACAGTTTTTCCTCTTTTTTTCAGTTTTTCTTATATCTACTTTTTTCCCTATAGGTCTCTACATCCTGGAAGCTTTCTTCACACTTGGTGATCCTCAGCTGATTATGTTTAAGCATAAACATACAAAGATTGTTGAAAGGAGACTCTGTTTTTGTAAGTGGGAATAGTCAAGTGGTAGAATTCACTGGAAGGTTATCAATCACTGGCCTTTTTATTGGGGTCTCCAGAGAATAATCTTCCAACCACCACATGGTGCATGATATACAATTGGGTACAGGTTTTCTGGGGACTTCAGGTGAGAAGGGCCATGAAGAGCCTCCTCTTCACCCTATAAACTTTTACTTGATGTTCCTGTGCTCTTTGCCTCACCCCTGTCTTACGTTGGGTCAAAGATAATACCTGCAGTTCAGCTTTTCCAGAAAATACATCACCTGTTTCTTGAGGGGCATATGGAAAAGGTAACAATAGAGAGTCAACTACTCTCCATACTTTACAACCAGATCCTCATTTTAGGTTCACACATCACCTACTCCTTCCAGGTACCTTCAAGTACCAAGATCCTTTGAATTCTCTCTGGGGAACTGGCTCACTTCTCTTCTAGGCTTTGCCTTCTGCAGGCATCTGCCTTATAGCGTTTATGACTTCTGTCTACCAAGGCAGTTAGGAAAGGACTCATCAACTTTCCACCCTCCCAACCCTTCTGGAAATAGTTGACTGGTTGTGGTCTCTTCTTCCATTTGTCTTGATGGATAATATCTTGAAACATTTTTTTATTCTTCATTTAGTGAGGTTTTCTGAGGGACAAGGGATAAAATAGTGCTAAATAGAACACACTCTCTTTGCTTTTTTTTTTTCAAGACTCAATATATATTTTTTAAGTTATTTTCTGTGTTTATCTAAAATAGTGGTTTTCAAACTTTAGTATCAGAAGCACTCGAGGGGCTTGTTAAAACAGATTGCTGTGCCCCACCCCCAGACTGTCTGATTCCTTACTCAGGCTATGGGCCTGAGAATTATTTCTAACAAGTTCCCAAGCAATGCTGGTGCTTCTGGTCTGGGAACCCACCTTGACAAACGTCAGTTTATGAGTATGGCCTTTTAGTTTAATTAACTCTGATTCTATTCTTCCATATCCCAAGATGTGTGCCTGTTAAACACCTACTCATTCTTTATGATCCCTCTCATATGCCTCCCCTAGATTTTTCTGATTATATAGAAAGCATGCCCTGCCCCAAAGTAACCACCCCATCCTCTAATATTTTATTGTTACTTCTCTTGCTGTACTCATCACACTGGACAAATCACATGTTTAACTTCCCAGAGTAAGTTCTTTAAGTTCATAGCACCTGTCTTATTATTTTAGATTCCTCTCCTTCCTCCTCCACTTTCCCTTCTCCACTTCTTATTCCCCTTCTCTAACTCTTCCTTCTGCCCTCCTCCTTCTTAAATTCTGTTACCTCATCCATTGCCTGATATATAGAGGCATGATGAACTGAACTGAAGTTATGTTACCATGTACAATCAAAAGTAAGACATAAGTTTGGAATGGTTGCTCTCTGAAATTGTGAATGTCTTAATTCATTTATCAGTGTGTCATATAAGCAAGTCAGGCATGTAGATTACAGCGGCTTTATTCAGAGTAGCTGATCTGTGAACTCTTCATTACCTGTCCCAAGGATGATAAGAAGCTTACCTTAGAAGGAGAATCAATGGACTGCTTACTTCCTTGAGAAAGTCTTGCCATTGGGGGGAAAAAATAAGTCAGCTGAACTAAATAAGTGCTTACTGATGTAGTCTGCTTTCATCATGGCATAGACTTCTCATCTTGGGACCAATATAAAACACTTTGCAGTTTGGTACTGACCTGTAAACTCAACTTTTTAAAAAAGATTTATTCATTTATTTATCTGACAGAGACACAGCAAGAGAAGGAACACAAGCAGGGGGAGTGGGAGAGGGAGTACAGGCTTTCCGCAAAGCAGGAAGCCTGCTGCGGGGCTCAAACCCAGGACCCTGGGATCACGACCCAAGCAGACGCTTAACCGACTGAGCCACCCAGGTACCCCTGTAAACTCAACTTTTAAAAAATTGGGATATAATGCACATATCAGAAAATTTACCTTTTTTGTTTTTAAAAAGATTTTATTTATTTATTCGACAGAAAGAGACACAGAGAGAGAGGGAACACAAGCATGGGGAGAGGAAGAGGGAGAAGCAGGCTTCTGGCTGAGCAGGAAGCCCAACACGGGCCTCAATCCCAGGACCCTGGGATCATGACCTGAGCCGAAGGCAGACACTTAACGACTGAGCCACACAGGTGCCCTGAAAATTCAGCCTTTTAAAGTATATATGATTCAATGCTTTTTAGTATTTTCACAATGTTGTACAACTATCACCACTACCTAACCCCAGAACATTTTCATTACCTCAAAAAGAAACCCCATGCGCATTAACAGTCACTCTATACTTTCCCCTTTCTCCCAGGTCCTGGTAACCACTCATTTATTTTCTCTCTATGGATTTATCTGTTCTGTACCTCTCATATAAAGGGAATCATAAATTAATAGGTTGCCTTTTTTGTCTGGCTTCTTAGAATCATATTTAGAATATGGTTTTCAAGGTTCATCTATGTTGTACCATGTATTAGTGCTGCATTCCTTTTTATGGGTGAATGATATTATATTGTATGGATATGCTATATTTTCCTTATGTATTTGTCAACTGATGGTCATTTAGTTTGTTTCCACTTTTTGGCTCCTACAAATAATGCTACTATGAATATTCTTTTACAAATATTTATGCAGACATATATTTTCCATAGAATTGCTGGGTGATATGGTAATCCAGCATTTGGAAGAACTGTCAATCTATTTTCCAAATTGACTGCACTATTTTACATTCCACCAGCATTGTATGAGGTTCTAATTTCTCTCCACCACTGTCATCATTAGTTAGAGTCTCTTTGATTAAAGCCATCCTAGTAGATGTGAAGTTGTATCTCATTCTGATTTCGGACTGCAATTCCCTAGTGACTAAAGATGTTAAGCATCTTTTCATGTGCTTATTGGTTATTTATATATCTACTTGGAAAGACTAGTCTATTCAAATTATTTCACCCCTTTTTCTTTTTACTGTTGAACTGTAAGCTTTACATAAGCTGGATACTAGTCCCTTATCAGATTTTTGATTTCTAAATATTTTCTCCCATTCTGTGGATTGTTCACTTTTTTGATAATATACTGACAGCACTTTGGATACTGATGTTCCATAGCTACATAGTAGGCTGAAACTGCCTTCTCATATGCTACATAAAACAAACAGTCAAAACTATAAAAAAATATTCCAGGTACAAATTGGCACTATGTTTGGATGTATATGTAAGATAATGAGCTTTCAAGTACATTGACTTTAGGCTGGTGATTTGGGGGCTGAGCCACAATTTGGGCTTAATCTTCCAGAGAACAGCTAACAATGCTCCCTACTTCTTAACTGGGGTTGAAATAGATAAGCCTGAGACTATATTGGGTTTGATCATCTTTCCTAAGGTAGATACTTCTTATTTATAGAGTTTCATTGGCTACTATTTTGCTCACTTACCCACTTTTGTGAAATCTTCCTTGGTTTTATCCATATCGGGTTGGGAAAGGAATGGAAAGCTCTGTATTCTCAAGAATTATTTTTGATCTCTCCTAGATACGAATGACATTAATAAAGGCTATTTGGATTTGATCAGTTACTCAAGGCATTCAGACACAAAAAGATAGGAATTCAGAATAAAAGTTGCTGGGGAAGAGATTTTGGTGTTAAATTTTTCCTCTGATAAAGAAGATGTAGAAAAACTGTGCCTTACTCAAATAAAAATGAGGAGCTTCTTTGTATACAAAAATTGGTTTTAAGGGTTCCCAATAACGAAAACAATCTTGAAAAAGAACAAAATTGGAGTTCTCATACTTCTTTTTTTTTTTTTAATATTTTATTTATTTATTTGACAGAGAGATCACAAGTAGGCAGAGAGGCAGGCAGAGAGAGAGAAAGCAGGTTCCCTGCTGAGCAGAGAGCCCGATGCGGGGCTCGATCCCAGGACCTTGAGACCATGACCTGAACTGAAGGCAGAGGCTTTAACCCACTGAGCCACCCAGGCGCCCCGGTCTCATACTTCTTGATTACAAAACACACTGTAAAGCAATGGTAATCAAGATAGTGTGGTTCTGGTAAAAAGACAAATATACAGACTAATAGAATACAGAGTCCAGAAATAAACCTTGCAAATATGGTCAAATGATTTTGACAGGAGTGCCTGACTATACAATGGAGAAAGGACAGTTTCTTCAACAAATATCGGTGGGATAACTGTATATCCATATGCAAACAAAGTTAGGCTCTTACCTTACACCAAATGCAAAAGTTAGCCCAAAATATATTGAAAGACTTAAACATATGACCTGAAACTGTAGGACTTTTAGAAGAAAACATAGGGAAAAGCTTTAGGACATTAGATGTGTCTGTGATTTCCTGCAGATGACACCAAACACATAGGCAGCAAAAATAAAAATAGACAAAAGAGACAAAAATAGACAAACTAACTACATTGAAATTAAGAACTTCTGAGTATCAAAGGAAACAATCAACATAAGATGGGAGAAAATATTTGTTAATCATATATCTGATAAAGGGTTAATATCTACAATATATAAGGATTTTTTTAAAGATTTTATTTATTTATTTGAGAGAGAGAGAGAGAGAGAGAGGGGAGGGACAGAGGGAGAGGGAGAAGCAGACTCTCTGCTGAGCAGGAAGCCTAATGTGGAACTTGACCCCAGGACCCCAGGATCCCACAGAGATATTTACACAACCAGGTGCACTGCAACATTATACATAATAGCCAAAAGGTGGAAGCAATCCAAATGTCTATTGACAGATGAATTGATAAACAAAATGTGGTGTATAATACAATGGAATATTATATAGCCTTAAAAAGGAGGAAATCTTGTCACATGTTACAACATAGATGAACCCTAAGGACATTATGCTAAGCAAAATAAGCCACAAAAGAACAAATACTGTATGATTCTATTCCTGAAGAATCTAAGTAGTCAAAATCATAGGAACATAAAGTAGAGAGCTATTGTGAAGGGCTAGACAGAGAGGGGGAGGAGGAATTAGTGTTTAATAGAAAATGAGTTTCAGTTCTGCTAGGCAAAGATGTTCTAGAGATCTGTTGCCTGACAATGTGAATATATTTAACACTACTGAATTGTGTATTTAAAAATGATTAAGATACTTAATTTAATCTTACATATTTTTGCCCCCCCATACACAAAAGAATTAGCTATGCAAGGTATAGTTTCCAAAAAAGTCTTAGTCAATGTATATTTGGGCTAATCTTCTAATAATGTTCTCATAAAAATGTATAATTCTGAAGTTGGTAATTGTATCTCACGTCTGATTGACCAAATCTTTATCGTCAGTGAGAAGCATACTACTAAGAAATTATGTCTAAATCAGCAGACAGATATCTTAGGAATTTTATGCTGAATTTATCATTTTCCTTAAAAAGAGAAAGAGCTATGGTTCATGGGGACAAAATTTAGTAGCAGATGAAACTAAAGTGAGAACAATTATTCACATCTTGGTGTGACAATTCCAGTTGGTTCCTGGGTGAATTTCTTTCTATTTTGCCTGACATCAAGATTTCAATGTACATGGCTCATTAGTGCTTGTAGGCATTTCTATAATGGCAATTTATTACACTTTCAGGTGACAGAAGCTGTCCTTTGAAGAATTACTTTTTGACCTCCTCCTCTTTCAACCCACAACACCTGCCAAATGAAATGGCCTGCTCTCTTTTCCTGTCCCCATACAGACACTGGAAGTTTTTGTGTGCAAAAGGAGAGCAGGGCTGAAAAGCAGTGGCAGGAAGGTTTTTGCAGCAGCCTGCCTCTCGAACTGCATGGATCAACAATTTCTCAATTAGAAGGAGATAGACGAGAAGATAAAGTATGTGGTGCCTGTAAAGCTTCAAGCAGCAGCTGAGGAAGATTTTGAGAACATCTGGTCAGAATCTATTTCTTTTTAGGTAAGCATTCCTTTTTACAACTAGCATACATAAAGCATGAAATTGGCTTACCCCGCCTCCTCCCAACAAGGGAAAAGCTGGTTAGATTTATTACTCCTTTGAAGCAGGTCTGAAGAGAGTGGGGTGGCATGTGGCATTCCCACTGGAGGTCCCCCCAAATCTTTTGGACTCCTCTCAGAGAGAACATTTGTCTGCTACATCAAATCCATTTTTTTTTTTAATTTATTTATTTGTCAGAGAGAGAGCAGGAGCGAGCACAGGCAGACAGAGAGGCAGGCAGAGGCAGAGGGAGAAGCAGGCTCCCCGCTGAGCAAGGAGCCCGATGTGGGACTCGATCCCAGGACGCTGGGATCATGACCTGAGCCGAAGGCAGCTGCTTAACCAACTGAGCCACCCAGGCGTCCCACATCAAATCCATTTTTAAGAGCCTGTCCAGGTTGACAGTATAAAAAAAATCATTCCCAAGAATAAAATCCAATTCATGATGTTTCTATTTTTTGCCCCCAAGAAATTTATGTCTGAGCAAGCGATGCCAACAACACAAAACTTCTCTCTCTCTCTTAATTTTAAAAATTGGTTCTTTGTGTATTTGGCTCATTCTTTTGCTTTGTTAATTTTAAAATTTCACTTTAGGCAATAAATGCTGAATGAATTGTTTTGCTTGTATCTGGCTTCACTTTATGTGTTCAAAGCATCCCTAAGCCACCAAACTGCGTTACTCTTTAGTATATAAGGCTGTAGCTAACAGGTTTCATGATGTTCCTCTGTTTTAGAGATAAAGCATAACCAAACAATCAAACCAAATCACCAATTATTTTTAAGCTGTATGAATAGACTGCAAAAGGAAAGCTGAATTCAAATGAGAATTTCCTAGTTCATGGCAACATTTTAAATCCTTATGCTGGAAGAGTATGTTTTATTTAGTGATAATTGTTTACATGACATTGTGTTCATATTATTACCCATGCTAGATCAATCTGAAATCAGCCTCACGTTACAAAATATACATTAATCATATTTAGCCTACTACCAAGTGCTTAAAATGTTCATCTGTAATAAACATGTTTTTAAACTGGTGTACATAAAAGAAAAGTTTCTTAATTTGTGGTTTTCAATTTACTGATTTACTTCTCATGTACCTAAGCGGTCCTTTACTAAACAACCATGCAATCAGATAATTTACATATATTCTAGTATTTTTCCATTATTCTTTAGTTCTTAAAATAGTTCTGAGTTTCAGCTGTGGCTTATATAAAATTTAGCCTTGTAATAAAGGAGGTCTATTATTTATGCAAGGATTTCTGTATTATAAAGGAAGAAAATGAGTAGAAACTTTTCACATGCCAGGAAGGAATAAGATTAGTTTAAGATAGAGCCCTGCAGAGTTAAAACTAGTCTGGAAACAAAGAAAGGCTTATCAAGTCCTGGGAAATTTCAGGGTACAGTTTAATCTATACTGTCATCCTCAGGTGTGCTGTAAATTTTCATTGAAACAATTAAGATCAGCTGTACTGAAATAATCTGGAGTCTTTAGGTTTCATGCAAAAGACAAACTAGAAATTGAACCAATGGAGAGGATTAATCTTTTCACCTATACTTAAACCCAGGAGAGAAAAAAGGACCCCCTTATGTAGTCAGTACACTAAGTTCAGGAGCCACCATCATTGTGAATTATCCAGGTTCCTTTTCTTCCTTTCCTCCCACAGTTTCCTGCCTGCCTTTGGTCACTTTACTGTTCATTAGCACCTTACTAGAAGAGGGAGAGGAAAAAGAAAGAGGAAGTGAAATTTAATAGTGAACTTTGTTACTTGTTAATAAAGGTGGCACAGAGATTTAGAAGAAATTAAAAGTTAAGAGTTTACAACAGATATAAAAATTATCAGCGTGCTTTGGCAACACACACTAGGCCTGCCATTTTCAGAATTAATGAAGATGTAGCCAAGTTGACAATGTATCTCTACAACAGATACCAACAATATCCCGAAGTCCACTCTCAGGGATTGGAGAAGGCCTGGCTCATGTATAATTGCTGTTTAGAAAATGAAGAATGAGGGGTACCTGGGTGGCTCAGTTGTTTAGTGTCTGCCTTTGGCTCAGGTCATGATCCCAGGGTCCTGGGATTGGGGCCCATGTTGGGCTCCCTGCTCAGCCAGAAGCCTGCTTATCCCTCTCCCATTCCCGCTGCTTGTGTTCCCTCTCTGGCTGTGTCTCTTTCTGTCAAATAAATAAACAAAATCTTAAAAAAAAAGAAAATGAAGATTGACTCCCTCTTATGAAATAAGGAGGTTCAAATAATGATTTCTGGTTTACAAATGACTAAAATTCTGTAAAGATATTTGTTGGAAGATAGAGATATCATTTTGTTTTGTTTCATATTTGTGGTTTTTCACTTTGTTAAGCTTTAAAAAGAAAAACCAAAAATATTTAGATATGACGAAGAGAAATAGAAGACGCTTAAGGTTGGTGTGTATTCCAAATCAAGGAGGACAAAGTCACAGAAGGGTTACAATTTCAGGAGTCCTATGGTTCTAGCTCACCCTCTTTTTTTTTTTTTTTTTTTCCTTCTCAGAGAAACTCCAAAAGTTTGCTCCTCAGTCCCTCCTTTAAATGCCCAATTGCTTCTTCAGTTGCAGAAAAAGCAGAAAGAAGGGAGAACAAAGGCTCAGAAGACTGAAACTAAGCCAGATGGTTAATTCAAATATGAAGGGCAAAAGGAAGCCCAAAAGACCATTTGGGGATCATTTTAGGGCTCTGAGGACTGAGGAAATCAGATGGTACCACTTTAAGTATTGGACTCTGAATGAGTCTTTGGAGAGCCACTTTTGATAAGTTTAGGTATCAAAGAAAAGTTGTCCGTCCGCAGACTGATCCGTTTTCTGCAGGGCTGAGCTGCAGATTATGGCTTCCGAACCTGGACTGTACTTGTTGGAGGGCACGATGCACCATGGATTTTTATTTTCACGAAGCAGGCTCCAGAGGTTTTTGGCCTTCCAGACAGCAGCTGGCGCCGGGCAGAGGCATAGCCTCGGGCCGGAGCTGCTGGCGACCGCGCCGCGCTTGGCTGTGCGTCCCCGGCAGTCCCGCCAGCACCGCAGCCCGGGCTTCCCGTTCGAGCAGACGCCGTTCCCTTCTGGAAGGGCCGTGGGGGCTCGCAACTGGCTGCTCCTCCGTAAATTTTGGGGAAGAGGTTTGAAGGAAAGGAGGGAATAGGTTTGTAAAAGGGTTGGCTCCTCTTTATAACTCTGGTGCCTGAGGGGGGTGAGATGGTGGCCAAATAAATGAAAGGGTATTATCCCATTTTGAGTAACGAGGGGTTTTGGGTAAACCGACGACGTGTCCTGCAACTGTCGATTTGGCAGGAGATTTGACTCAATCGAATGCCATTTGGTTCCCACTTCAAACACACCTCCCCCAAGCCTGTGTTCCGACCGGCTCCCGAGACTTGGGGTGGGAGCGAGCGGAGCGAGACAGAATCCGAAGTCAGCCTTCTTTTGGTCTCTGCTCGTGGCAGAGGCACAGCTGGTTGGGTTCTAAGCAGGTTGGTGAACGAGGGAGAGAGCCAAGGCAGCTTTGCCTGTTTGGCGGGGGTTTGGGTGTGTGCGCTGGGCGGGGATGTGTGTTGGGTGGGTGGGAGGGCAGGAAGAGGCGTGGGGAGCAGAGTTAGGCGGGAGAATTGAGCGAAGCCCCTTATTTTGCGTCTCAGCGGCCTCTCCAGACCCCAGCATCCAGCCCCCGCCGCGGGGGGTGGAGGGGAGGGAGTGGAGGGCGTGGGCGGAGGGGAGGGACCCAGAGGCTCGCCGAGCCCACGGTGGCGGCGCGGCTGTCTCTTTAAGCGCTCAGTAGGGGCCAAGGCGGGAGGGCTGCTAGTGCGTTTCCATGGCACCGAGGCTGCGGGGGCTACGGGGCCGCGCGGCTCGCTGGGTTCCAGTCGCTCCCGGCGGAGCAGGGGCGCGCAGCTCAGCGGCCGCGGCGCCTCGGGGGCTCTCCCCGCCGCTCCTCCCGCGCTGCCGGGAGCCAGTGATGCCCAGTGCGGTCGAGCTGCTGCCGCGCCCTCCTCAACTAGGAGCACCTCGCCGGCCCCGCGAGCCCCGCACACCAACTTCTGCCCCGCGAGCCCAACTTCTAAGCCGGGCTCGGATTTGCCAGCCGTAGTGGCGCGCCGTGCGTAGCCCCGGCGGCGGCAGGAGCCGCTCCGCCCCGCTGAGGTGACCTGGCGACTGTGGCTCTGGTGCTTTCGCTCCTGGGTGGCCGCCGGCTGGCCGCCAGGCAGCGCCCTCCAGCTCCGGCCAGGCATGTAAGTGACGCCCGCGCGCTCCGGGACGCGTAGGGAGAGCGGGTCCCTGTGCGCCTCAGCCCCACTCGGACCCGCAGCGGACCCTGTGGCCGCAGCGCGTACCCTCCGGGAGGGACGGAGGGAGGGCGGGAACGGCGGGCAGGCACAGAGCGCGTTCTGCGGGACGTCCCAGGCGGAGCGCGGCGGGAACGCTGTCCTCACCCAGCGCGTCCTCTGGGAGCGCCAGCCCCGGGGCAGAAGCCGGGATCCGGGGCCACGCGTGCTTTCCACCTGATACTCTTCGGCTCCTGACAGAATGACCCTCACCCCTCCAGATTTGGGTGTGCGTGTGTACGCCGTTTGTGAATGCGTGTGTGTTTCAGTTAATTTATACGAATAATTGGCTAATGTCAATTCCACTTTCTGAAAGGGTTTCAATGAAATCAAGACGAACAGCTAGTTTCTTGACATGTTCTTTCTAGAGACCAACGAGTTCGCGCACATTTTTTTTTTTTTTTTGAAAGTATCTCTGAGTCGGAAGGAGTGGATTATTCCACAGGTTTGATGAGACGCGAACCTGGGCTCATCTGCCCAAGTGAGGAGCTGGGGAGATGACTATGCCAAGGACTGAATGCGTGGTGACTTAGAAGCTAGCTTCCTTAGAGCTGAAGAGTAGAAAGATGACTGAAAAGCACGGTCTGAGCATGGGGCGTGGTTTTATTTCCAGATTAGAAGTGAGGAAGGCCAGGAGACATGAATTCTTGGTCTTGGACACTGTGTCATGCGTAGCGAGAAGCTCAGAAGTCAAAGTCTTTACAAATTGCCTGATCGTTTTGACTGGCTGAAGAAGTTTTCATTGAATTCTGTAGCATCAGAAGGATCATTATCCAACCGCTTGAAAGAGAAAGGGAAGCCAGATCTAATTCTGCTTTTCCTTTCTGCTCTCGAGCTGTTGTGAATAGACACCAGAGTATTTTGAACATTTTAACATCTTTGCTGCTTCACTCCTTCTTTGCTTCATCTGCGATTTTCTGAAATGTGAATATTTTATAATAGAAAAATGATTTAGATAAGTACATAAAGCCATCTATACCTTTCTGGGGCTTTACTTTTTCTTGTAGGAAAAATACTATTTTTGGGTTCACTTTACATTTCCATATTTCTTCCTCCTCACTTGAGATTAAATTTGTTACCTGGTTACTGCAAATGTCACTAACTATAAATCTTGAGACATGGGCAGGGTGTTGGTAGCATTGCAGAACAACTTGTTTTTTACATAGTTTGTAAATATGTATTTGGCAAAAATGCAAGGAGTTCCTGGGTAGGTGATTTCTCCTGCATTGATAAAATGTATCTTGTTTATTTTGCAGAGAAGGTTTATTTAGACTTTGCCTCTCCAGTTTATCAAAGGAAGCACATCTTTCTTTGGATATCTTGTGAATGCATAAGCCTTCATGTCTTAGAAACTGCTTTTTATTTAACAAGCTTGCCAGCTAGTTATGCTTTTACCTTTACAAATGCTGTTATTAAAGTGGATTCCAGGTTAGCTCATTAGGTAGCCACAGAGTCATCCACACAACATGAGACTGAATAATCCCTTTGGGGGACACTGAAAAATAATAGAAATACCCTATCACTTTTTATATTGCTTAACTGTTTTACCTCATGTTTCAGTATTGACACTTTTTTGGAAACGGCTGGAAGGATGACATTGCATTTTTTTTTTTAAAGGATACTGCTATTTCAGCTCATTTATTTATCAGGTGAGTTGAGATCGGATATTAAAACTAATATAAATTCTTGGGTGTTTAATAGAGATGCTCTTTCTGTGGATTATTGAGATCACTCTGATGACTTAGTATTTTCTGAAATCTAGATGGGAAGAAATCCAATTAAATTTGTATTTAATCTTCCCTGGTATTAGAGTTAGGTTTGCCCCCCACCCCCCCCAGCAGGAACCATGTTGTGATTTGGAGGTAGGTTTCTGTAGATACCTTTGCAATTGTTGTGGGCATGTGGAATGCAATCATGTATAGCACATGGCTTCCATATACCTGTCCATCTATTAAATTAAGGAGAATTTTTCCTGAGATTTTTATTGACCTCTGAGGTCCATTATCAGTGAGAGCAGGCTTCTAATGAGGTGAGGACCACTAATGAGAATGCACCATCTTACTGACTGGCACTTATAGGTCAGTAACACAAATAAAACTTTTATATAGCTGATCTTGTCCTTGAGCAGATTTTGGAGCTGGGGTGACAGCTGAAAAAAGGAAATGATTGTGCAGCTAAATAACGGCCAGTCTAAACTTAATGCATTGTATTTATGACACGTCTCCCCACAGGTAAGCTCATTTCCAAAGGAAACTTTAATAATGAAGCAAAAGATGTATGACAAGTGGATACCCCAACTCTAATGATATTTGATCTTTTTATTGACCATGTATTATCATACGTAGGGAACCTTGATTAGTAAAGTTAGGCAGATTCATAAAATCAGTATTGCATAGAGAGTACCAAAGTACCTACTATATAAGGAGACTGGAAATCACAGGTAATAATTAATCCGTTTGAATTCTTACTTAAATGCCAAACATATTTCTAGCTACTGTATATGCATTATTTCACTTTACTCTGGAAATAGTCCTACAAGGTAGGCACTATTGTTGCCTTCATTTTATGATGAAGAGACACAGTCAGGTTAAGTTCACACTCCAAGAATTCACAAGATTTGTATCAAGGTAATTTGAATTCCAGTGTTGGAGTTCTTAGCAAATATGCTCCATTTCAGAACACCCAGGACCAGTGTCTAATTTTATGAAGTTCTTTTTAATCACTGCCAGAGGTTTTTGGTGGGAGTGGGGCTCATGAGTATTGAAAAACCTTAAAGCCCTCCAAAAGTGGAACTTTTTGATTGTTGTAAAAGCTACAGGGTTCCATTGGGATTTGATACTGGGTATGGGGAGGGACTGGGATACTAGTTGTCTAGAAATGGATAAGATAATTCCTCACGAAGAAGATACTGAGACTTTTCATAAGAAATTCTGCTCTCTCATGGCTGTAAGATGTTTACATATTAAATGATGGGCTGGGCCTAAACTGGGAATTGTGGAATGGGGAAAGCTATCCTTGGCAAGTACATTATGAATTGGAGAGTTGTCTGGTGATGGCATTTTGATAAAGGGATATTGAAGAGTTTACTTATGTTAATGGTACTCTGCAAATGTTTTCTAAAGGATTAAGTAGAAGGAAATAAACTCCACTCCTGATCTTTGAGACATCAGAGGAAAATGACTGGCGGTAACACACTCTATTAAAACTTCTCCTTTGTAATAGTCTCTTGTAAACACTTGCATAATTATTGTATACTACATGATTAAAAGTAGAAAACATGGAAGTATTGCAGGCTTCATGCAAGCAGAAGTGCATAAAGGCAGATCTAGTACCTTACGCTCCTGGGACTTGAGATACTTGGATTCCTCTGGCACTTGGGGGAAATTTTAAAAAGGTGTGGCCACTGTGTGAGTCAGCAGTCTTCTAAACTGTAGGCAGTTTGACACACAAACCCAAAATATGCCTTCTATAATACTATTTATCCATTCTCCTCCCACCCCCAAACCCCTTAAGGAGAACTGTATTTATCTCAGGCTTCTGTACCTGATACAGAAACCTGTAGTTAGAGTGGCAGAGATTTAGACTGTTGAGGAATCAATAAATTTAGAAGTAGACAAAGGCAAGAAGCTATAATAATCCAAAACCACGAAGGGGAATTGACAATGTTGTCTCTTGCACCACACAACATATTGGAATTTGCTTTGTTTTGTTTTGGTTCTTTTTTTTTTTTTTTTAATTTTCTCATGATGAAATCTGAAATTGATCTAATTTGAGTTCTCTGGGTCCATTAACAGTCCACTTTTTAAAGATTTAATTTATTTATTTGACAGACAGATCACAAGTAGGCAGAGAGGCAGGCAGAGAGAGAGAGGAAGGGAAGCAGGCTCCCCGCTGAGCAGAGAGCCCAATGCGGGGCTCAATCCCAGGACCCTGAGATCATGACCTGAGCCGAAGACAGAGGCTTTAACCCACTGAGCCACCCAGGTGCCCTAACAGTCCACTTTTAAAATTTACAAATAATTTAAGCGTGACCTGTGGTCCATCATTTATTCATTACTGTAAATCAGATCAAAAATATTTTTCCTCCTTGTGAGATCAACCACACCAAATGAGCATAAAGTATACAGAGAAGGCCATGTGTACTCACTCTGGGCAAGGCATTATTTTCAGCATTTTGTATTTATTAATATCTTGAATCCTAACAACAGTTATATGAGGTAGATAATACTGTCATCTCCTCCAATTTTCAGTTGAGGACATTGAAGTAGAAAGAGGTTAAGTAACTTGCCTGAAGTTTCATAACTGAGAAATGGTGGGATGGGCTTTGGATCCATTCTGTCTAAATCCAAGCTCTGTTCCTAGTCACTGTTCTCTGTGGTGGTCCCTCATCCCTTGACCTCTCCTTCCTTGGCTCTCAAATTACCAGGCTCCTTGGTCTTCCTGTTTCAGTCTGAATTTGTTTACTCACATTCAAGAAAGACAATAAGTCTTTCTCTTATTACTCCAAGGAGACTGAAACCTTAACTTTGCCTTGGAGTTTTAGCAGTCAACTTTGTTCTAGACTTTAATTGATGAAATTGACATTAGGTTATATGAATTTTCCAGGCTCCCGTTGTTGGACTCAATTTCCCACTTTTTTTCAAAGCAATTCCTTCCCTGTATGTTCCAGATACCATCCTTAAAAATGTTTCTCTGTCAGTCATTTCTTTAGTTTCTTTTATTGCCAACTCTTTCCTTTCCATTGTTTCTTTTTCCCTTTTCACCCCAATGTAACTAAGTCTCCCTTTCTACATCTCTATTTCATGTTTATTTTATGTCTGTATCTATACACAGATCTATCTTGATCTTGCTTCTCTCCTTCATCTTCAGTTTCTCTTGAAGCAGCTCTTGATGCTGCTTCCTTCTTATTAATGATCATTTAGCTCATTGCAGTCTGGCTTTCTCTGCCAAAATTTCTTCTCAGAAACTGCCTTCTTTTCAAAACTCACCCTACTTTCATTTTTCTATAGCATATGATATTATTGGCTATTCTTATTTCCTACTTTTCTACTTCCTTGCTTGTGCTTTTTCATTTGTCCACTTGATATCATCTATAGTTCTCTACTGGCCTCTGTACTCTCCCATCTTCTATCTTTATTTCTCCTCCTATTCTTTACATTTTACCTGGTTTATTTTCTTTCTTCCCATTGGCTTCTATCAGATCCTCTATTTTGATGAGTCTGAGATCCATACATGTAGCCCCAATGTCTTTGGAGTCACAGACTCACATTTTCAGCTATAGATTTATCACCTCCATTGGCCTGAGACTCAAAATGTCCATAAATCATCTGTAGTCTTTATTTTTTTCCTCTACATTTACTCCTTCTTGGGTAATTTGCTCTTCTTTCCCTTCCTTCATATTTGAAATCTTTTATCTGTCACCTTTCTCCCAGTTTACTTTGTACTTATATGATGAGCTTTTGGTGAGATGATTGTGAAAGGCCTTTGTATATGTTGACTAGATAACTATAAATTAATATTTATATTCCCATCCATTGACAAATTCTATAAAAACAGGCAATGAAATATTTCTTGAATTAGTTCTCTTTCTCGTTGTTGACACTTAAGCCCAGCCATACTATTTTTACTCCTAGATGATTACAGTTGTCTCTGGTTGGTCTTCTCTTTCATATTCTATTTCTTCTCTTTATTTTTATTATATATATGATGTAATTTTCATCAAAGTTGCTTTCCCAAGCAAAAACCTACTAACATATCATTTCCTTTCTTAAAATTTTGATTATCCATGAAATAAAGTTCAAGCATCAGAATAATATTATTAAATAGCACTTATTATATGCCAGGAACAATTTAAGTACTTTACATATTTTAACGCATTTAATCATCACAACAGGATAATATTAGTAACCATATTTCTTGAAAAGAAAATTGAGATCCAAGGGAAGTTAAGGTTTTTCTTTGCATACAAGAGTGTGATGCTCAGGGGAGTTTATGTAGTTAATACTTATAAAGTTAGGATATGAACCTGAGCTGTTTGTTTGGCTCTAGAATCTATGCTCTTTTTTTCCCCTTTTTAAAAAGATTTTATTTATTTATTTGACACAGAGAGAGAGAGAGAGAGAGAGAGAGCGCTCAAGTAGGCAGAGCGGAAGGCAGAGGGAGAGGGAGAAAGCAGGCTTTCCCCTGAGCAGGGAGCCCGATGCAGGGCTTGATGTAGGGCTCCATCCCAGGACCCTGGGATCATGACCTGAGCCGAAGGTAGCTGCTTAACCAACTGAGCCACCCGGGCGCCCCTAGAATCTATGCTCTTAACCACTACATTGTGTTCAAGATCATATCTTTCTGGCATTTTCAATTTTAGAAACATTTATTAGCACTTTTTAATTACTTGCCTTTAGCTCCCTTCTCCTTGTCAAGAACTATAAAGTGTTTAAGGTTTTACTGTACTTACAAAGTAACAAGGTACTCTGCCACAGTTCATAGTTGCTGAAGGAAGATATGAGGCCCCTGGATCAAAGACAAAGGACTTTAATAGTCATGTTATAACAGGTAGCATAAGCTTTATGTCTGAATTGGTTTCCCTTGCTTCTACTTCCCCCTCTCCCAAATTCCACAGGGACAATGAAGAATGACCTCAGTGCATACTGTGCACACAGTGCAATTTATGTCACAGCTGTAGAACCTAGGCCTTAAAAAAATCTCTCATCTTATAAGAGGACTGTTAGCAAACTTGGCCAATTTTTGCCCTTAGAGGGAGACATCATCTTTATTATCCTGCTCATTAAACAACTCTTCTCTCAGCCTTGGCAGGAGACGCTCTCTAAATCTTCCAAGGCTGTTTGCTATACAAACATCTTTCTAGAACAAAGCCATCTAAGCTTCACAAGATATGTAGAAATGCAAGAGACCTTGAAGAATTGTCTCCCAATACTCCTAACACTTTCCTTCCCAGTTTTAGCTGCATGGGTTTTGCTAAGGCTCAAATCTAGTTTTGTTCTCCTCTGTTGAATCCAGCGCTTGATTTTCCTGTTATTTTTCCATAGGTAGGAAGACTCTGGAACTAAACACATTTGTTTAGTGAGCTGATCCAAGGGTTATATTTAAATCTCAAGTATGTGTCTTTTTTCTACTGAAGCTGAAATCAAATTACTAACTCAGTTGTTTAATACATAGCTGATTTCTTTTCTTGTTACTTCCATTCAACAAACACTTATTCAGTCTCAACTACTTTGCTAGGCTTTGGGGATACAGAGAAG
>ML109169.1:0-30328 GCA_003697995.1 Taxidea taxus jeffersonii
TCACTTATCTCTCAAATTCTCCCCTTGTGGTCCAGTAGTTGTTTGTCTCTCTTTTGCTCAGCTTCTTTATTCTCTGTCTTTTGGTCTTCTATATAACTAATTCTTTCTTCTGCCTCATTTATTCTAGCAGTAAGAGCCTCCATTTTTGATTGTACCTCATTAATAGCTTTTTTTAAATTTCAACTTGATTAGATTTTAGTTCTTTTATTCCTCCAGAAAGGGCTTTTATTTCTCCTGACAGAGTTTCTCTAATATCTTCCATGCCTTTTTCGAGCCCGGCTAGACCCTTGAGAATCGTCGTCCTGAATTCCAGATCTGACATATTCCCAATGTCTGTATTGATTAGGTCCCTAGCCTTCGGTCCTGTCTCCTGCTCTTTTTTTTATGGTGATTTTTTCTGCCTTGTCATTTTGTCCAAATAAGAATCCTCTGTTCTCCTTGTTAAGTGAACTTGGTCTTGGCTGGATTTCTTGTTTATCTTCTGGAGGAGGGGCCTGTTGTAGTGATTCTCAAGTGTCTGCCCCAGGTGGAATTGCACCGCCCTTACCAGGGGCCGGGCTAAGTAATCCTCTCAGGTTCGCTTTCACGAGCTTTTGTTCCCTGAACGCTTTCTGTAGAGTTCCAGAGGACAGAATGAAAATGGCAGCCTCCCAATCTCCTGTTCAGAGGAGCTGAGAGCTAGGGCCCCAGTCTTCAGTGCGCCTTCAGAGAAAAGTGTTTAATCACTCCCGTCTCCCCAGCCTCTGGCCGCGCTTGGAGAAAATCATGTGTAATCAGTCCCATCTCACTGGCTTCTGGGAGCACTCAGAGATCACCCAGCCTGTGACCATGTGTCTCTGTCTCTGGCAGAGTCCACCTGGAGTCTCCGAACCCTGTAGTTCCCTGAGCTCTCCCGGGTCAGAGTCTTCCTGGATCTTGTGGGGACCCCTCGCACAGAGCACCGGCCCGTGCCACAGACCACGGCTCTAGGACACCCGAGAGCTCACTCCTCGGCTCTGTCTCTGCAGCCAGGTTCCCTGCTCTAATACCTGTGACCTCTGTGACATTCAGACACCCCCGATCCTTCTGTGACCCCGCGGGACCTGAGTCCACACTGTCCTCGTGAGGTCTTCATCCCAGTTTAGCCTCTGGAGTGATGTCCCTCCCTGGAGCAGACTTTTAAAAATCCTGATTTTGTGCTCCTTTGTTCCGCATTTGCCGGGAGCCGGCTCCTCCCCCTGGGTCTATCTCCCCATCACGTTGGATTCACTTCTCCGCTGGTCTTACCTTTTAGAAAGTGGTTGATTTTCTGTTTGTAGAATTGTTGTTTTTCTTTTTTTCGATCTCCTGTTGGATTCGTAGGTGTTTGGAATGGTTTGATAGGCTATCTAGCTGATCTCCTGCTGCCTGATGTCGTCTCAGCCTGCTACTTCTCCGCCATCTTGACTACCTCCTAACTAATATATTTTATATAAGCTTCATGGTAAATATAAAAAAATATGTAGTAGATACACAAAAGATTTTGATAACGAAGTTAAAACATCCTGCCACAAAATGTCATCAGATTACAAACAAAGGGAACAAGACAGGAAATAAGGAACCGAGCATCTACAAAAGGGCAAACAATTAACAGAGAAACAAAACATATAAACACTGGAGAAAGGAAAAAAAAATAAAAAAAAGGAGGGGGAGGCAAACCATAACACACTTACACACTTAACTATAGATAACAAACTGATCATTGCTGGGGGGGAGATGGGCAGGGCGATGGGCTAAATCAGTAATAATTATTAGGAGGTCACTTGTGATGAGCACGGAATGTTATATGTAAGTGGTGAATTACTAAATTCTGCTCCTGAAACTAATACTACACTATATATTAACTAAAACTGAAATAAATCTTGAAATATAAAAAGAATGAAAAGCAATAGTTAAGACCTTAGCTATCAATAATTATTTTAACTGTAAGTGAATGGAATCATTCAGTTGGAAGACATAGAATGGTTAGAATAGACTTAAAAACAAACAAACAAAAAACACAAGATCCAACAATATGTTGCATATAAAAGAATTACTTTAGTTTTAAGGACACACATGGGAAGAGAGTAAAGGGTTGGAAAAAGATATTCCAAGCTAATAATAACAAAAGACAACAAGGGTAGCAATAACTATAACAGACAAAATAGGTTTTTTTTAAGCTAAAAATCACCACAGGAGTCAAAGAAGGTCATTATACAATAAGAAAAGTGTCATCAATTCATCAATATAATAATTGTAAATATCATGTACCTAATATTGAGCCACATAAATATATAAACCACTAACAAAACAAAAAGGAGAAATAAACAGCAATACAATAGTATCTGGGGATGCTAATACCGCACTCTTACATATGGATAGATCATCCAGACAGAAAATCAATAAGAAAATAGTGAATTTAAACACTATGCCAGGACACCTAAGTGGCTCAGTCAGTTAAGCCTTTGCCTTTTGGCTCAGGTCATGATCCCAGGGTCCTGGGATAGAGTCCCACATTGAGCTCCCTGCTCAGCAGTTCCCCCTTGCTCATTCTCTCTGTCCTGCTCTCTCTCAAATAAATAAACAAAATATTAAAAAAAAAACCCACTATGTCAAATGAACCTAACATATTTACAGGATATTCCATCCAATAACATCACAATAAATATTCTTCTCAAACACATGTGGAAAATTTTGTAGGATAGATCACATTTTCAGCCACAAAACAAAAGTCTCAAAAAAAATCAATAATGTAGAAAGCATATCAAGTATATTTCCAGCCAAAATAATATGAAACTAGAAATCAATAGCAGAAGGAAATCTGGAAAATTCACAAATATACAGACATACACATTTTTAAACAGATAAGAAATCAAAAAAAAGAAGACGAAATGGGAAAAAATATATATCTTGAGAAAAATAAAAAAAATATACTAAAAATTAAGGGAAACAGCAAAGCAGTTATAAAAGGAAAATTTATAGCCATAAGTGTACATATCAAAAAGAAAGATTTCAAAAAAAGAAACTAATATTACATCTCAAAAAAACTACAAAAAGAACAAAGTAAACTCAAAAGCAGCAAAAGGAAGGAAAAAAATAAAAATTAGGGCAGAAATAAATGAAATATAGAATTTAAAAAATTAGGAGGTCTTTTTTTTAATGGTAAATAAATAAGTGGTAAACAAAATTAACAATACTTTAGCTAGACTAACTCAGAAAAAAAGAGAGAGGACTCAATAAAATCAGAAATGGAAAAGGAGACATTATAACAGATACCACAGAAATATAAAAGATAAAAGACACTATTATGAACAGTTAAATGCCAGTGAATCAAAAAGCCTAGAGGAAATGGACAAACTCCTAGGCACATATAACACCTATCAAAACTGAATCATAAAGAAATAAAAAAATGTGAACAGACCAATAAGGACTAAGGAGATTGAATCAATAATAAAAATCTTCTAACAAATAAAAGTCCATAATCAGATGATTTCCACAGTGAATTCTACTAAACATTTAAAGAAGAAATAATACCAATACTTTTAAAACTTTTCCCAAAAATTTGAAGAGGATGAAATACTCCGAAGCTCATTTTACAAGGCCAGCATTATCTTGATACCAAATCCAGAGAGGGGCACTACAAGAAAAAAACAAAAAACAAAACAAAACAAAAACAAACAAACAAAAAACATAGCAGCAACAAAAAGAACTACTGGATAATATCCCTGATAAATAAAAATGTAGGGTTTGGGAGGTAGGGAAAGAATAAATGAAAGAAGATGGGATCAGGAGGGAGACAAACCATAAGAGACTCTTAATCTCACAAAAGATACTGAGGGTTGCTGGGGGCAGTGGGGGAGGGAGAGGGTGGTGGGGTTATGGGCATTGCGGAGGGTATGTGCTATGGTGAATGCTGTGAAATGTGTAAATCTGGCAATGCACAGACCTGCACCCCTGGGGATAAAAACACATTATATGTTTATAAAAAATTAATTAAAAAATTAAAAAAATGTAAAAGTTCTCTACAAAATGCTACAAAATTAAATTCACCAGCACATATCAGTAAATGTGATGCATTATATTAATAGAATGATCAATAAAAAAATCATATGATCAACTCAATATATGCAGAAAAGGCATTTGACAAAATTCAACATCCTTTCATAATAAAAATACTCACCAAACTGGGTACAGAAGGAATACACATCAACATAATAAAAACTACATATTGCAAGCTCAGAATTAACCTCATACTCAATGGAAAAAGTTTGAAAGTTTTCCCTTTAAAGATCAGGAAAAAGACAAGTGTGTCCACTTCCACCACTCTCATTTGACATAGTTCTGGATGTCCTAGCCAGAGAAACAAGGAGAGCAAAAGAAATAAAAGGCATCCAAAAAAAAAAAGAAAAAAAGGAAGAAGTAAAATTTTCTGTTTCTAGATGACTTGAACTTACTAAAAAAATCTTAAAAACTTCACTAAAAAATTATTAGGTTAAACAAATTTAGTAAAGTTGCCAAATACAAGATCAATATATAAAAGACAAGAGGTTTTTTGTTGTTGTTTTTGTTGCTGTTGTTGTTGTTATTTTTAATATGGAATGCTTCCCAATTTTTCATGTAATCCTTGCTCAGTGATCACGTTAATCTTCTCTGTGTCATTCCAATTTTAGTATATGTGCTGCCAAAGTAAGCACAAGACAGGAGTATTTTAACACTCTAAAAATGAACTATCTAAAAAAAAAAAAAAAAAAGGAAAAAGAATCTAATTCACAATAGCATCAAAAAGGGGCGCCGGGGTGGCTCAGTGGGTTAAAGCCTCTGCCTTGGGCTCTGGTCTTGACTCCAGGGTCCTGGGATCAAGCTCCACATCTGGCTCTCTGCTCAGCGGGGAGCCTGCTTCCCCCTCTCTCTGCCTGCCTCTCTGCCTGCTTGTGATCTCTGTCAAATAAATAAATAAAATCTTTAAAAAAATGATAAAATACTTAGGAATAAATTTAACTAAGAAGATGAAAGATCTGTACCCTATAAACTATGACATTGATAAAGAAATTGAAGGAGACACAAATGGAAATATAGCCCATATTTATCAATGGTAAGAATTAACGTTGTTAAAATGTCCATACTACCCAAAACCATCTGTAAATTCAATTACTATAAAAAATACAATGTTATTTTTTTACAGAAATAAATAAAGAATCTTAAAATTTATATGAGACCATAAAAGACACCAAATAAGCAAAGCAGTTTTGAGAAAGAATGAAGAAGAGACACTACACTTCCTGATTTGAAACTATACTACAAAGCCCTCATTCTCAAAACAATAAAGTATACTGACATAAAAACAGACCAATAAACAAGTAGAACAGAATTGAGAGTCCAGAAATAAATCCTTTCATACAGTCACCAAATATTTGACAGGGGCCGACATATGTAATGGGGAAAAGATAGTCTGTTCAATAAATGATCTTTAAAACTGAATAGTCACATAGACAGTATGAAACTGGACCCTCATATTACTCATAAATCTTAACTTGAAATAGATTAAAGACTTAAATGTGAAACACAAAACTGTAAAATTCCTAAAGGAAAACATAGGAAAAATCCTCCTTGACATTGGTCTTGCCAATAGTTTTTTGGATACCAGACCAAAGCACAAGCAAAAAAAAGCAAAAATAAATAAATGGGATTACATCAAATTAAAGTTTCTTCATTGAAAAAAAAAAGAAGAGAATGAAAACACAATCCACAGAATGGAAGAAAATACTTGCAAATCTTATATTTGAAAAGAGTTTAATAACTAACATATATAAATAGCAAAAAAAATCTAATATAAAAAATAGCAAAAGGATCTCAATAGACTTTTTTTTTTCA
The DNA here is from genome assembly GCA_003697995.1 of Taxidea taxus jeffersonii. Taxonomy (NCBI): domain Eukaryota; kingdom Metazoa; phylum Chordata; class Mammalia; order Carnivora; family Mustelidae; genus Taxidea; species Taxidea taxus. The sequence continues at coordinate 5,869 of ML109169.1, forward strand.
AAGAAGTCATATAAATGACCAACAGGTGCATTAAAAAGTGCTCAACATAAAAATTCAGGGCAAGGTCATTTTATTGTTATTGTTTACCTCTGAAAAACACAGCACTATATTAATACCTATTAGAATATATACTACCAAAAATTTAAAACAAAAAAATTTTGGTAAATATTGGGGAAATGTGGAACTCATGCACACTGTAATAGGAATATAAATTTGTATGGAAAACAGTATGGAGATTATTCAAATTATTAAAAGTAAAATTACCATATGATTCAGTAATCCCACTTGTAGGTATATATCTAAAGGAAATGAAGTCACTGTCTTAAAGACATATCTGCACTCTTATGTTCATTATAAAATTATTAACTCTAAGCAAGAGATGGAAATAACTTCAGTATCCATTGATGGATGAATGGATAAAATAAATATGGTAAATATATACTATGGAATACTACTTAACCATGAAAAATTAAGAAATCCTGCCATTTACAGCAGCATGGATGGATCTTGAAGTCATTATACTAAGTGAAATATGTCAAAGATTATATATACATATATATATATATTTAATTTATGTATTATGATTTCCCTTACATATGGAATCTGAAAAAAAGACAAACTAATGGAAATTTAGAGTTGAATTGACAAGGGATGGGGCTGGGGTGGAGTAAGATGGTCAAAGGGTACACACTTGCAACTATAATATGAAAAAGTTCTGGGGATCTAATGTACAGCATGATGATCATAGTTAATAATATACACATACCTTGTTTTATTGTGCTTCTCTTTATTAAACTTTGCATATATCACATTCTTACAAGTTGAAAGTTTATAGCAATCTTACATCAAATAGGTCTGCTGCCACCATTTTCCAACAACATTTGTTCATTCTGTGTTTCTCTGTCACATGTTGGTAATTCTTGCAATATTTCAATTTTTGTCATTATTACTGTATTTGTTATGATGATCTGTGATCAGTAATTATGACCCATTGAAAACTCAGAACTAGTTTAGTTAAGGTATATACATTGTTTGTCTTTAAAGACATAATGCTTTTGAACAGTACAGTATAGTGTATATTTTTTATATGCACTGGAAAACCAAAAAAAATAATTTGATTTAGTTTATTGAGATAATCGCTTTATTGAGGTGGTCTGGAACAAAACCCACAATACCTCTGAAGTTTATCTCTACTATACTATATACATGAAAGTTGCTAAGAGACTAGGTCTTAAAATTCTTTACCATACATGTATAAAAAACAGTGGCAACTATATAAGATAGTAGATGTATTAACATTATTATGTAGATTATTTTGCAATATAGATGTATATCAATTTATCAAATTGTATAAAATTTACATAATGTTAATGTAATAACATTACATTATGTAACATTATAACATTATTAATGTAATAACATTACATTGTAATGTAATGTAATTTTACATTACATAATGTAATGTTACATTAATGTAATAACATTACATTAATGTAACATTATAACATTATTGAAATGTAATAAGAAATCATTTCTTAAATTTACAAATTATAACACGTCTATTTTTCAATAAAGCTGGAAAAAACTTTTTGTAGAATTAATCTATTTTTCAAAAAAGGTAGTAAGGACGTAGAAACTGCAACTAACTCTGAAATAATAGAATATAAAATCCATTTTAGTTATAAACACTGTGAAAAAAACTATTACTTAGTTTACAATGAAGGAATACTTATGAAGCATGAAGGATGGTCTATAAATAAGGCTGAAAGAGCTCGGTTTTAAGGTTTAAATTTAAAATCTTTTGAAATACTAAACTGACCACCCAGTTTTTCAAACAAATGTCTTAACTGCATGAATTTATTTCATACAACTCTATAATCTAGTTTCATAAGAAAGCAGCATGCAAATTTTGAACAAGACAGACTTAAGTTTCCTTATGTGCAACAGTAAAAGATACTTCCCTAAAAATAAATAGAAGAAAAATCAGTATATTTATTATAATAATTATTTATAAAACGATTCATACTGAATTAGGGAATATATATTCTCAGAGGGGGTAAAGTAAAATGAAATTTATTTTGGTAAATGTGTCTATGAATAGTCAATACAATGCCTCAATATAAATGAATATTATCATTTTGAACAATTTAATTACTATTATTAGAATTATTATAAGTATAAAAATAGCTATCATTTTAGCATGGAATATGAGACTATCATGCTCCATGCTTCATTACATCCACACAACAACTCTGCATAATAAGTATTATCATCACCATTTCATGGGTGAAAAAACTGAGGCTAACACATTTAGATAACTGGTTTATGATTACATGGCTAGTAAAGATGCATCACACTAATTTAGGCTTTATGATTTCAGAATTGTACCCTTTCCACTGCACATTCTATTAGTCTGTAAATACTTGGTTTGTTTTCATTTAGTTCTTTAATTTTATTCATGTGGTGATGGCTTAAAGCTTCATTTAAAGGAAGCTTAGAAAATCCATTTAACCTAAAGCTTCCAAGAATTAAAAAAGTCATGGATCTAATGTAGACATGGATATCATTAGTTAATGGGTAACTATATATTTTCCACTCTACTGAGATAACAATCAGAGTATTTTTCTAAGTTTTAGGCTCTGAGTGTTAAAAAGGACTTTGTTAAAATAGAAATATTTAGACAAAGGTGACCAAAAGTCTAGATCAGGTCACCTTAAGATAAATATTAGGGAACTGAGGAAACAAATGGAAATTTGAACACTGAGCTATGATATAATGAATGGTTTAAAGTATTTAGCAGACTATAAAAAAAGCCCTTGAAAGCCTGCCCTTAGCTTAGCATTGCAGCTTCCGGGATATCTATCTATCTATCTATCTATCTATCTATCATCTATCTAGATATAAATTTGAAAACTTTTTTAACTTAAAAATTTTGAGAAATAGAACATAATAAGCACCATAGAAGACCTCTTTCTTATAACAACCTAGCCCTCCTCCCAGTTTGTTAATATCCTCTCTTATTTAATGTAATATTGTGCAACTATACCACTACTGATCTGCTGTTATGAATGAAATAACTATAATCATCTGTTTGCATATCCTGGTGAAAAAATTCATTTAGTTTCACATTATATTTCTAGGAATGGACCAAATGTTTTTTTTTTTTTTTAATCTTTAAGTTTTTTAAGTATTGTCCAACTTACCTCAAATGTTTTTATTATATGTACTCCTACCAGCAAAATATGGACACTGTCATTTTTTCACAATCTTGCAAGACATTTTTACTGTTGCCCAATATGGTGAATGTGTAATAGTATGCCATTCTAGGTTTTAATTTGTATTCCAAATTCAAAATAAATATAAACAGTCTTTATATATGAGTGGCCATTTGGATTATCCTTTCTGTAAAGTACATGCTGAAATCTTTTGATATCTTAACATTGTGTCATACTCACTTCTTTAATAGTAGATTTTCTGAATGAACTTTTAGCTTTGTAGGTCTTCTCTATTTTATTTCAAACTTGTTTTCATTTCAAAATCTTTATTTTCATAATCTGCCTTAATTTTGCTTTGTCTATTATCTATATATTTATTTATTTATTAGCAAGAGAGAGAGAGCAAGCAGGGAGGGGTAGAAAGAGAGGGAAAATGAATCTTAAGCAGGCTCCAGGCTCAGCACAGAGCCCAACTCAGGGCTCTATTTCACAACCCTGACATCATGACCTGAGCCAAAATGAATCTTGGAACACTGAAAGAAATAAAATAAAATTAAGATGTTTAAAAAAAAAAAGAATCAGAGGTTTAATTAAGCGAGCCACCCTGGCACCCCTGTTGTGTCTTAAATTAGCTGTCACATCTTTAAAGTTCTAGAGTAAAGTTCTAGAGATACTCTAAAGTATCTATAGTATCCATTTGGTTCATTTATAAAATCTTTCTCGATATCATTTTTAGTTTCAGGTTTTCGTTCAATTTGCTGCCCCTCTCATTTCTTTGAGCAGAGTAATGAAGCCTATTTTACAATATTTATTGATCATTTTAATATCGTACTTAATTCCATTTTGTTTATCAAATCTTCTTAGGGGTTTTCTTTGTGTGCTTTGTTACATTTTGCTGTGTCCAAGACATTATATTCGAAACTCTTATTGAGCAGGGTTAATTAGGAGCTATAATAATGGTATGGTCCTCCTTGGCAGGATTTTCTCTTATACCCAAGACTCTACAAGACAGTCATACTTCAAATTCAGTGATTGACTTTCTCAGCTTACACAGAAGGCAAGGTAGGCCATCCTCTTATTTCTGCTTCTCCTTGTGCTTTGTCGATCTCAACTTAAATTTGGGTTGTACCAAAGTCCTCAAATTTGATAGCTGCTGGATTTTGAATTTTGTTTCTCTAGTACCAAAAGTCTATTAAAAGCACAGCTCAATGTGTTTTCCCAGTTTCAAATCATCTCATAGCAAAGATGGCTTCAGGGCATACGTCTCTAGGTTTTCATTATATTTTGTATCTTGGCCCAGTAATCCCTCACTTATTTTTATAATCATTCTGTATTTTAACTTTAAAAGCTATTTTGTCTGGATTTTTAGTTGTCCTTAAGTAGGAATTTTTAGATCACCATTACTAGAAGCAGCAACAAACAAACATGAAAATATCTGCAGTAGAGTTTCACACCTCTATGGCTTTGAACCTCCTTAAGCTGAGGCATCCTTCTCTAATCACTTCGGCAAACTCAAATTTACCCTTTAAAACACAACACAAGAATTGCTTCATTTAAGACATGTCCAGGGATGACTCTTCCCTACTATTCTTACCAAAATTCCCACGCACTTTTCGCTACCCACACCTTGTTTATGATCTTTCATTAGGTATATCAGCGTCACCAGAATTTTGCTCTATTGTATTTTTGTTAATGTTTTTGGCAAACATACTTGTTTATGTATTTGTCTTGCGGAAGGTGAGTTTCTTGAATTTGGGGATTGTTACTAAGTTCTACTTATCCTTTAGAGCTCAAATTAAATATTAATTCCACAGAAAGTCTATCCCTTTTCTTTCAAGCCTGGGTTAGTTATTTCTTCTCATTCTTTGTCAGAACTTACCTTATTAGAGAAACTTGCAGCTGTATTGTGACTTTGGAGCCTTTACAATTTTTTTGACTGGAAAAATCACCCAACCCTATGCAGCTTCATAGCTGATATTATTCAGAAATCGGTTCAAAACAGACTTTTTCAGAGCAGCCTTTTTGGACCACTCAGTTAAAAAAACCTCTTCTCAATCACTGCTCTTTTTTAAAATGTGTCTTATTTATTTCAAATATGCATCACTATTAAAGAAAAACCAGTGCAATTTTTTTTTTTTTTTTTAAGTTAGCTTACCTATTATCTGTCTCTCCCATCAAAATGATTCCTCTGGGCTGGGGTGTTGTTGTGCTCACTTTAGACCAGGCACTCAATAAATTGTCTCTGAATGATTGAATTGTTTGACTCCCTTGCTAGATTCTCAACTTTATGAGGACAAGGATTGTTCTATTCAGTCCTTCTTTATCCTCAATATCTGTTATATTGCAGTCACTTGTGTGACTAATGGGGAAAATCACAGAAAGAAAGAATTAAAACTACAGAAAAACCCTGTAGGTTCAATAATACAAAACTTTCTAAAATTATTTAGCCCAGGAATTGAACACTGGCTGCACTTTTGATTATTTTTTAAATGATATTGAATTTAATTTAAATGGAATATCTGAATGGTAAAGTAATAAAAAAAAAAAGCAACTTGTTCCTTAAAGTAAGAATTATATAAGGCATCTCTGCTAGAAGCAAAATTTTCAAATGTCAAACATCTGAAAGCTTAGAAGGAGAAGTAAGAGTGTGAATTGTACTTCAATGCTCTTTTCTTTATATTCAGCAAACAGCTTCATTCACACCTTTCCAACATTTTTTTTTTCAATTCTTTTGACAAAGCCTTCAGAGGAGTTACTGCTGATGACAACCATCACAGCCTAGCAGGAGAAACTTTATAAAGAAAAATAATAGCATGTTTTTCCCAAATTGTTAAGGATATGGTGAAACTCTGTTGGATTCAAAGGAGGAATGTGCAATTCTATGCTATATATAATAATAACTTATTTTAATAGTGGCTTTGCAATTTTTCAGATATATCCATTTACTGAAACCACTAACAAATAAAAACAAACAAATTAACAGGGGCTCGAGAGAAATATATAATCTAAAAACAGCCCATGTTCACAGAATACACAACACATATCCCAAGTACTACAATAGGTTTCAAGTAATAGTCAAAACAATAGTAAATATGATTCAGACCCTACCAGTCAAATCATAAATGGGACCTTAACTGTAAATCCTTATCTTTAGATCAAAGCAGGTAATTGGGTGCTGCAGATACATTATAGAACTATATGTTATAGAATTCCTCTGGAATGAGTCATTTATTCTAACACTTTTCCTGCACTGCTGCCTGACCCATGTTTCAGTTCCTGGAAATAGCTGCTACCCTGTCATACTTCTTAAAAGCACATATATTGACAACTCTACTCATTCCTCCATTCCTCTGCGACTGTCACTGTGTTAAAATGTGGAGATAGCTGACTCACTTGTGGTGGGAACTTGTAGAAATAATAAAATAGATGACTCTGCAAAATATTTTGTTATTTCTAAAAATGCAAAAACCAGATTACATTGAAATCTTAAGGGGTGTTTCAGGGAGAGCTGTAGGATGTGGGCTCTTGTGTTATCCACAGAGATTAGCTAACACATATTTAAGCTTTCCTCTAGGAGCAACCTTAGTGGGTAAAGCAAGAAGATAAACAGATGTATATACCCCCTGGCACTCAAAATTATCACTTATGTTTGTCTTCCCAGTCTCCTCATGTTACTTACTTATCTTAACTTCTCTCTGAAATCAAGAGACCTAGAATCTCAATCAATTGACATTTTTTTCTACTGAATTACCCAATAGTCTGATCATACCCCTAAGACTTTTTAAATTATTTCACTCATAATCCCAAATCTGCTTTGCCTCCTCAGCTCAGTACACTATAATTTAATTTCAAAATCAGGACAGTTGTCAGTAATTCCACATTCATTAATCGATTTTACAATTCCATGTAGTTGGAACTATGAAAATATGATAATAACATTCATTCCAATAAGTCACCCTAAATTTATTATCATGAAACAAGACCTCAAAAAAGATAATTCAAAATCATCCATGTATTTGCAATTTATTGCAACAGGACTTCCCTGTGCTCAGGGTGGTCAAATTGCTGGTAAAAACCAACCAGATCTATTACAAGCTTTCTCATGGCTTCTAGGGAACCCAAGTGAACCTTTATTGATACTAGGAAGGTATAAAGCAGGAATGGGATAAACAGGGATGTAAGTATTGGCTAGACAAAAATAATGACTCTCATTACAAAGTAAGTATTGTAAAGCAAAGGAGCCTGCTGGGAATATTGTTTTATAAAATAGTGGTATTTTTTACTAACTTTTTAAAAATTCAATTAGTTAACATATAGTCTACCGTTAGTTTCAGATGTAGATTTCAGTTATTCATCCATAGCATACAATAGCTAATGCTCAGTACTTACTGTTACAGCTTCCTAAAAGCAGAATTTTAAATCATATTTTCTGATTACTTCCATGTAGTGCAACACTTTTCTGCTAGCAACCTTCAAAACATACTATTTGTTAGAGGAATTTATTTAAATAGGTGAAAAAACACAAGAGCCAAATGTAAGTGAACACTCCTGAATGTGTAGATAGTACACAATAGGCTGCATCTTGTTAAAAAAAATATAAGGAAGTAAGACAACCAATCTTTCTGGCAAGCCATTGAGAAAGGTAGTAAATATAACTATCATAAACACAGTCTCACCTAATTTAGAAATAGCGGTATCTTCTGCAGAAAAAAAAAAAAAAACCAGAACGGCGAGAGACCAAGTGACACTCAGAGAAGTAGGAGAACTTAGAATTATTTTACGCCGGCCAACCCAGATGAGCTCCTGCTCCAAGTGCCAGGCCCTGGGCAGCGGATTATAGGGCTTTTATAGGGGACTACAGGCAGTCATATTCCAAGGGCTACGCTGACTGCTGGAGGTGGGTATAAACAGGGGAGTGGGGGCTGCTTTAGGCTGGAGCAGTAGTGTAGGGAGCCTGTGCCAAGAAGCCTGTTCATAGAAGCAGAAATGGCTGGTTATCTCTTGTCCCAGTAGGGCTTTTAGTTATCTCTAGCTTATTGTTAGTAACTTCTCATCCTCTGGAGCCTCCTGACCTGGGTCTGCTCTGTGTAATTTTCCTCTTCATATAAAATCTCCACTAATATTGTCAAGAATCAAAATCCCAAGGTTTTCTTTTAGCATTTTTAATTTTTTTTTCTTAATGATGCATGCTGTTTGATTGTTCATAAATAAGGTGATGATATTATAGCCATTAGTTAGCAGCACTGATATATCACTTTCTTTTTACTTCTCAGTGCATTCTCTTTACACAAAATAGGTATATATAAATTTTTTAAAGATTTTATTTATTTATTTGACAGACAGGGATCATAAGTAGGCAGAGAGGCAGGCAGAGAGAGAGGGGGAAGCAGGCTCCCCGCAGAGCAGAGAGACCGATAGGGACTTAATCCCAGGACCCTGAGATCATGACCTGAGCCGAAAGCAGAGGCTTTAACCCACTGAGCCACCCAGGCGCCCCCAAAATAGGTATATATTTTAAAAGACTCTGAATTTGTGACAACTTTTAAAAAAACCCTAAACAGTAAAGTTTCTAATTTTAAGTAATCTCAATTATCTTCCTCCAATGGTGATAGTATATCCTTTTATCTATGCCGGATATTGTATGTGGGTTTTGAAGAAACATACTTTTCTAAATTTCACTTTTCTCATCTGCAAAATGCTGATCATGATCTTACAATAGAATACAGTTACAGGGACGCCTGGGTGGCTCAGTTGGTTAAGCGGCTGCCTTCGGCTCAGGTCATGATCCCAGCGTCCTGGGATCGAGTCCCACATCGGGCTCCTTGCTCGGCAGGGAGCCTGCTTCTCCCTCTGCCTCTGCCTGCCACTCTGTCTGCCTGTGCTCGCTCTCTCTCCCTCTCTCTCTGACAAATAAATAAATAAAATCTTAAAAAAAAAATACAATTACAATTTTTTGATGAAAATTTAATCTGTATAAGCAATACATTTGCCGTAATGTGTTGTTCATGGGAAGCGTCTTATTTAATTATATAGCAGCAACAGTATTAGAAATTAAGCAAATGTGTCTATAATATTTAAAAATTTAATGCATAATTTTAGTGCTTTGCCATATTTTCTCAAAACCCTTTACCATTTTCACTGACATAGTCAAATGTACTTTTTCTACTAATAGCCAGCTCTTTGTCTTTTGTCAGAAGGCTGCCCTTGTGAATTATTTATAATAGAGATACTAGCAATAATAATAATAACAAATAGCAATGAAAATGTTTTAAAAAGTTTTCTTAACAAATTAGGGTTCTTGGACATCAATAAGAGGAACCACCTCTGGCAAGCAAATTAGTCTGCAAAACATCCCCAGAATTAACAAGTTAGTCAGATACAGGGTTGTCCATAGACTGAAAGCGTAAGCAAAAGGACTAGGTTTGGAAAATAGGTAAGGGCAGTGAAAAAAAATAATCAAATCCTTGGGCAAAAGAAATTCTTAGGTGTCCTTTCAATGGAGTCCTGGGCATTATGTAGCAGAAACTCTGGAGATTATCTGAATCCATTGGAGTCACACCGTTTATTAGCTTGCTATTGACAAAGTTATTTACAAACTGTAAAGCAAGAAGTTATAAAGTAGAAAACTGATGGTAATGCACAAGATTCCTGTTAACAATAATGCAAGTTAATGATTTTTCATTAGAAAACATAAATTCTATAACCCAAGTTATGGGCCCAGCACACTTCTGCTGCACAACTCTGCTTGTATCCCAAATTACCATGTGAACTAGTTTTAATATCTGCTTCTCTTATTAATTTTTGAATAAAAATTCTTGACACAAGTATTTTATAATTGTGTGATAATCATGCATTTAACTTCTTGGAGAACAAAACATACTTTAGCATAACTATGTTTGTTCACAGGACCGGCCTTGCTAACACACTTCTATTTGTTAGAAATGATACAATAAATGTAGAATATTGGGCACTTGCTTGGTATTCTTTGCCATGTTTTTCACTTTCTAAAAAGAGATCAGAGAGCTTGGACTGGAGTTAGTAGACATGGAAGAAAATAAAATATTATGGAAAAGAATACTCTGTGGTTGACAACCTAAACTGGCTGGGATTCCCATCATTTGGATCCCTGTAGCTTTACAAAAGTCAATTAAATTTTTGCATCTCTGATTAAAGTTGATTCCCCAGTATGTTCCCAAAGATCTTTTGTAAAGAATTGATTCCCAAAAAAAAGAAATTTTGCACATGCATCTGCCTTTGGCTCTGGTCATGATCTCAGTCAGGATCCTGGGATTGAGCCCCACATCAGGCTTCCTGCTCATTAGGGAGTATACTTCTCAGTCTTTATCTTCAGCTACCTCCCCCCACCCCACTCATGCTCTCTCTCTCTCTCTCTCTCTCTCAAATAAACAAATACAATCTTTAAAAAAAAATGTAATTAAAAATAAGGTAAAATAAAATAATAAAATAAAAAATAAAATAAAATAAAAAGCCTGGTCTCACTGTCCCATTGTAGCTCCTTTTTTTGAATTGTATTAAAGCAGCATGAGAGAACATGAGGCTATCAAGCTTAAAAAAAAAAACAAAAACGAAAAAATGGAGTATTGTTAGGATTTAAGATCTTGTCTGCTAGATAAGAACTTGGGCTTTGTTTGTTAACATGTGAAATTTAACAAAAGAGAATAAGATAGAATTTGTTTTTAATTTTATTTATTTATTTGACACAGACAGAGAGAGACCACAAGTAGGCAGAGAGAGAAGGGGAAGCAGGCTCCCTGCTGAGCAGAGAACAGATGCAGGGCTAGATCCCAGGACCCTGAGATAATGACCTGAGCCGAAGGCAGAGGCTTAACCAACTGAGCCACCCAGGCACCCCATAGAATAAGATAGAATTTTAATAATTTTTGTAGAAATTAACAATTCCCTCCAACCCAATTATATACAGACCCATTAAGTAAACTCACTCCAATGTCCCAAACCAGCCCTAATAGTAATGTGTCTGTGTAAACAGAGACAACCCAAGGAATATATAAATATTAATTATTTTCCCTGTCTTTTCCACAGCCACAGCTGGGTATATTGGTGCAGGCCAATTATCTCCTATCTTATAGATAGAAGGAAGGGTATTCTGTCCATTTGGAAGGACTGAAAATCATTGTAATTTTATCTTGGTGCAGTAACTTGAGATGGCACTGTGTAGGTTATGAATATGCTTTTTTACTGGGAAGAAGAGATTGTAGAAATCTTGGTTATCCAAAGAAAGACTGACAGATGTTGATAGTTGCCAGACCAATATCCATCTACTTTTTCCTTTAATATCAGAAAGCACTGAGGGATTGACAAGAAACTTAAAACAACATCAAATATTTTATTGTCTCTTTTCTGGTTACATTGTAACCATATGACAAAGTATCAGTCATACAAGATATCATTCTCTTTTACCTCTATCTTTTTGCCAGAAATGTGGGCTTAATAGTGAGAACTCCCACAGCAATTTTTGCAACCATGAATAAAAAGCCATGAAAATCTCTAAAATACTTCACTTGACTTTCCTAAGACTCTGAACCAATACCAGAAAACACTCTCAGTAGTCTTCTTGTTAAATGAAAAAATATGGTTAAACCACTTTTGACAGTCTACCACGTGCAGCAAAATGTAAATCTTAATTGAAATATGCTCTTATTTGAAATATGAAATATGCTCTTAAATGAAATATGCTCTCCCTACTCCTTTATTCCAAGTTACTGCCTTTTCCAGGATTCTGTATCACATCACAATGCGTCTTCTGTTATTTCCTTCTTGCAAGCTAATTTTGTTTTCTCTATCTAAAAAAAATCAACAATCATTGTGTAGTTCAATTCCCATTTTCCTCAAATGCATCGATTCTTCTTATTTATTACTCTTTTCTCATACTCTGTGTCTTTGTCTTTAAGGGTTTGTACTTTGCTTTTCCCCATCCTTTACTGCCATTATATAATCAAATCTAATAACTTCTTAGAGAAAGTTTAAAACTCCTGCATAGCCACAAGTGGGCACAAAGTCACTGATTTTTAGAAACCTATAAGATAGGCAGGCATCCATTCAGTTTCTTAACTGAATCTTAAATGCATCATGAGTTCTAACCTAAACCTAAGTTCTACTTCTTACACTTTGTTACATGACCAAATTCTTTCAGTTCAGTATTTTGTAACGTTTAAATATTAAATCAATTGATGCTTTGACTGTGCATTTCTATGAAAATAATTTGAATACAGTAGATTCATTGTTGCATTTATAGATTTATAATCAAAGTTTCATCTGTTGAAGTTTTTGGAAATTTCAGATACAGTGATTAACCTAAAATAATACTGCCTCAAATACCTCTGATATAAAGCCCCAACTCCTGATTATAGCCACACCTGTGGTGGATAGTTCCATGGGAAATTACACTTACTTAATGATGGCATCTCGTGTTCTATCTCTCATTTTAAAAGATCTCCAGCACAACCCAAAAGTGTAAGAGAGTTAATGTCCTCTGAGGACAGCTCTCAGTGAAGTGGAAATAGGAACCGTAGATAAAATTGTCAGTTTTCAGGTCTTCATGAGGACAATTTTAAGAAGTTTTTCAGGAACTTCCAGTAAAAGCAAGCCTTCATTTTCTATCCACAACAATTACATCAACAATGTACCTTTATGACAAAGTTGCTTCTTCACTGCCTTACTCTCCCATTCTTTTCTACCTTGGATAATCTCCTAAATAAACTATGGGTACTCAAATCCTTGTCCTACTCTTTGCTGTCAGGATAAATGGAGTCAAAAGACTTAGATTAATATAAAGTTCTAAATTGGATCTTAGAGCTATTTCTGTCCAGATTTTCATAAACAAAGGGGCCTTTTAATTATCAGGCTATGAATAAGTTCCAAATAGAGGGGGCAAAAGCAAAAAGTAGAAATTTTATGTTTGATTTTTAATCATGATTAAATGACTTTATTGATTATTTTTAAAAATATTAACATTATAAAAGTGTGGATCTGTGTAAAACAATGTCATAATGTAAGAAATGAGTTTCATAGTCCTTTTGAGAATGTTAAACCAAGTATTCAGTTGCCATCTAATTTCTTGTTTAACCCAAAACTTTGGTGTGCATTATCCTGAGGAATAGGCCTTTGAAGTCTGGACAGACTAACAGAAATCTGATCCAAAAGTATGTGTTTATATTTCTGCTTTTGTTGTAAAAATCAAAGTGTGATTGCTGGTTTAATATGGTAAAACTAATAATATTCATGGACTCTATAATAAATTTTCTAATTGTATGGAAAGAATCCAGGAAACATAATTAATTGATTTGCAAATCCTCAAAGAGCTAAAGGATCAGGTAGTGGCATGTACTGACTCAACAGCATGATAATATAGCATTTTATGTGTGGCTAATGGATATTTTCATGAATGTTTGCTAGCTAGTCAGCTAGTACAGAGAAATATTAGGTAGGGTAATTACAGTTGTGTTTAATAAAATGAGAGAAATTATTAAATGACACTAATAATAATAATCCTATAACAGGCTAAATAATTCAATGATAATTACAAGTATTAATCTAGCTTTCTTCTCTGATTATGACTCTTCTCTCCTTTATCATAATGGGAGTAGCAGATTGTCTGCAATGAGTTGTGAAAACCCAGCAGTGACTTTGGCAGTGAAGTCCTCCCATCAATTTTGATAGGTTAAAATGATTCTAGTTGGTCTTGAGTAAATATGTCAATTTTTTTTTTCTGTGTGTGTCATAAAAGAAAGAAGCAATAGTAAATTCTTGCTGTTATTCCATGGAGCCAATAAAATCGTACTGCCAACAAGAGGCAGTTGACACCATAAGTGTAGTTAACTGTCTCAAAATACTAGACCTGGAAATAAAATTCCAATATTTCACATAACCTTGCTTTATTTGAAAGAAAAAAAAAATTATACTGCTTAAATTTAGGGCCCTGCTGTTGTGTAGCTATTTTTTTACATGTCTACTGTAAATGTGTATATATATATTTTTTTCTGTGCAACAAATTCATTTAGACATAAATTTGGATTGCAAATTATTTTGGGGGAGGCATGGTACTTGTGGCTAGTTTTACAAGTTAAAAGAACTAAAAGAAAGAAGAAAAACATTTTGTATTACAGCATATTTACATCTGTCCAAGTATTTATTTACTATAATATTGACTAATGCATAATACTGTACACAAAGAAAGAAGTTAAATGAGTTATAATTCAGTCTAAATATAGTTGGCCATTTTAAAAATTACCACTGAATCTTTCTGGTGTGAAATGTGATATCTGGCAATCTGGTTCCGTTCATTACATCAGGTCATTTGTATGTTCTTTTTTTTTTTTTTTTTAATTTAAGCTTTTTTTTATTTAAACATATAATGTAACCCGACCACCCTCTCCCAACCCCTCCCCCCCATCCCCCTCAGTTTGTTTTATGACATTAAGAATCTCTTTTGGTTTGTCTCCCTCCCGATCCCATTTTGTTTAATTTTTTTCTTTTCCTACCACCTTAACCCCCACCCCCGTTGCATCTCCACTTCCTCATATCAGGGAGATCATGTGATAGTTGCCTTTCTCCAGTTGACTTATTTCGCTAAGCATAATACACTCTAGTTCCACCCATGTCGTCACAAATGGTAAGATTTCATTTCTTTTGATGGCTGCATAGTATTCCATTGTATATATATAGCACATCTTCTTTATCCAGTCATCTGTTGATGGACAGCTGCAAGCTGGTGTAGCCACTCTGGAAAACAGCATGGAGGTTCCTCAAAAAATTGAAAATAGAGCTACCTTATGACCCAGCAATTGCACAACTGGGTATTTACCCTAAAGATACAAATGTAGTGATCCAAACGGGCATGTGTACCCAAATGTTTATAGCAGCAATGTCCACAATAGTAAAGTTATGGAAAGAACCTAGATGTCCATCAACAGATGACTGCATGTTCTTATTACCATTTTGATAGCATAACAATTATATAACCCAGACATTTTACAATGAAACTATGATGCATATATTTCAAAAGTATAGACATACATGAAGCTATGAGGTCAAAAAAGGTGAATGTCTGTAGTACCATATAGTCTCAACTTATAAAAGTATCCAAGGCTCTGAGTGAGATTTATGAATATTGTATAAGATTAGGCCAACATGTGGTTTTGATATAAATAATCTGTTCTTAAATTAGAATTACAATTGTTGATTACAGTGTTAAAAATGGCAGATGGATTTTAGCTGTCTTTGCTAAGGAAAATGGAAAAGTGTATAGTTTGGTCAGATTTTCACTTGATTTCTGAAACTCTTACATTTGAAGGAACCCTCCTGAAATAAGAATCCTTAGATATAACCCCTTTGGTACAAGTTTTCAAGAAACTTGTTTGATGTTGTAGACAATTATATGGCACATGTACTGTTCTAGATGTTTCGTGCCAATAATATGTAAGCCATACCAAGGCTACACATACATATACAGATGTTTCTCAGCTTACAATGGGGTTATGTACACATAAAAAAATTGAAAATGCATTTAATACACCTAAACTATCAAACATCACAGCTTAACTTAGCCTTCTTTAAACATACTCAGAACACTTACATTAGCATGTATTTGGGCAAAATCATCTTAATCAAAGCCTATTTTATAACAAAGTGTTAAATATCACATGTAATTTATTAAATATTACACTAAAAAAGAAGAATGGTTATATATAGAATGGTTGTAAGTATACCAGGTGTTCACCCCTGTAATCTTCTAGCTGACTGGGAGCTGTGGCTCACTGCCCCTGCCCAGCATCACAAGACAGTACCATACCACATGTCACTGGCCCATAAAAAGACTCAAATTCAAAATTCAAAGTACAGTTTCTACTGAATGTGTATCACTTCCACATCATTGTAAATATATCATAAGTTGAATCATTGTAAATCAGGAACCATCTTATTTGAAAGTTAAAACACAAATATACACATACACAGTCACCCATATACACACAAAACAAATGCCTTCATATAGGGCCATCTATGTATCTCTAAACAACATAGCATGACATATCAACAGCAAAAATGGATGTCAAGGGGACAATGGCTTTGTGTCAGTTCTCTGAACAGTAACATACATGGCATTACTCACCTAGCAGAACTCCAGAGCTAGCTGATGGCAAATAATTTTACAAATGTTTGCTAGACAGATTAAGCATTATTATTTTTAAATTAGTGTGTATGTCTGTTTTCTAAAGATGTATTAATTTATTTTATTGACTTATTCCAAAACCAAATAATTTCCTCTTATTTAAGTGGCAGGTGAGTAGAATTATTTTTAATTTAAATCAAATGGCTTTTTAGGGAAAATATACTGAAAATTCTGAAATGTGTATTGCTTATGAATCTTTTACTAGAACCATTATCAACTTGTATTTTTCATAGTTTTTTCTAAATAATCTTCAATGAATTGAAAATATTCTTTGTACTTTATTCAAGGCTATTAACACACAATTTCACTTTGTTAAATATAGTGCTAAAGTTTCAACCATAACATTGAGTCTTTTTTTTTTTTTTTCCACTACCACATCCTCCATCTACTGACTAGATTATTTCCCCAACTAGCACATATATACCATTGTCTGTCTTTAGGATAAGTAAGGGTCATTTTTTGTCTTTATTCTATTCCTCATGTGCTTCTGAAGTTGTTGAATTTTAATATAGTCACACCATATGCATCACATATTTGATTCTCCTTTAAATAGCAAACAGTGCATAACCAGAGCATATCTTCAAAGCTATCGATATATTTACTCTGATATATTATTTTTGTATTTTTGTAAATTAAAATAACTAAATCATAGAACAAGAGTTTCAGGTGGTAGCTGTTGTAAATTTTACCCAAACTGACTTTGTCAAACTCATTTTTGTCATCATATATGTCAAGTAGCTTTCTCAGGTCTATTTTTAGAATATGCTTGTATAATGAATATTTACACTGATATCTATTATAAAAATCTTGCAATTTATTTTAGAAACGTTAAGTATATTGAAAATCAATCTATTTCTTTAATTCATTGAAGACATTTTTGGCTTATTTCCAGTACTTTCTTACTGGTTAAAAAATGAATGTGAAGTAGTCTGAATTTCAGTGTTGTATGGCACTTTCCCGTTGATGAATACAGAGAAGATATTCTATATTAGATATCTGAGAATAATTTATTTTTTAAATTTTATTAATTTGTAAGAGAGAGAGAGCACAAGCAGGGGGAGCAGCGGGCTGAGGGAGAAGCAAACTCCCGGCTGAGCAGGGAGCCTGTTGCAGAACTCAATCCCAGGACCCTGAGCTAAAGGCTCAGGCATTTAACTGACTGAGCAACCCAAGTGTCCCAATCTGAGAAGTGTTCTATATTTTATTCCTATTAATATGCAGTTTGAAGTCTAGGTAATTAAATATTTTAGTGGATGTTATGTGGATAGCACTATGTACCAGGCAAAGAGTAAGACAGAAATATTAAATCAACCATATTCTACGCATTCTAAAAGAAAATAACTAATCAATAATAATAAGTCCTTCTATTTATGGCATATCGGGTGCCTGAGTGGCACAGTGGGTTAAAGCCTCTGCCTTCGGCTCAGGTCATGATTCCAGGGTCCTGGGATAGATCCTCACATCGGGCTCTCTAATCAGCAGGGAGCCTGCTTCTTCCCCCTCTCTCTCTGCCTGCCTCTCTGCCTACTTGTGATCTCTGTCTGTCAAATAAATAAATAAAATCTTTAAAAATAAAATAAAATATTTATGGGATATCAACTTATAAACTTCCCTTCATATGAACAATGCCAAATACCAGAATAAAGGGTCATCTAATACAAATAAAGGATAGAATTAAAGAATTCTGGTAAGCCATTTAATTTTGAAAAATGGTGCTATATTGTTGCTGAGTTGTGGTTTTCAGTTACATAATATCTGATAAGTGCAGAAGCAACATGAGTGTTAGGTGAGATAAGAAATGGTAAATAATTAGGATACCTTTAAAAGTACAGATAAATACAAATTTGTAAACATAGCATTATAGAAGAATAAAAATAAATGATAGCTATAGACTCTAAAGTGAATAAATCTTGGAAAGTTAATAGTGAGAGAAGCAAAACAAGTAAAGTGCAAAAAGTATGGTGCATTTTTATGAAGTTCAAACAAATTCCGTTAAACCATAGATAGACTTAAAGATACTATTTTGCATCAAATATTATAAAAAATAAGCAAGGAAATAACAAACATAAAATAACCAAAGCATACAAACTTGGGTAGATACAATAGGTGTGATCATGTTCTACTTCATAAAGAGATGAGTTAATAGATAAATAAAACTAACTAGACTTTTTAGAAGTTAGTAAAACTTCACTTATTATTTCTTAGTAATATAAAATATATGGTTTTCTAACAAAAATACTTATCTTAAAATATTCAAAAATAAATTTCAGGCTAATCATAAAGTTATATTTACTTTTCCACTGAAGAAAAAGCCTGTTGTTGTAGCTGTAGTTGTTTGTTTGTTTTAGCTTCCTCCTAGTTCCCATTATTATAATGTGGAATGAGGAATGTTAGATTGAAAAGTGAATTATTTTATAGACAAAAATCATTACCTGATTCACCTGGTACAACAGATGGAACTTCTGAAGATATGCCCTTTTGCCTTAAGGAAGAGTAACAAACATGCTTACTTCTGAAACATACTTGGTGGTGGCCCTAAATAGTGACACCATAGTAAACACTTTGAATATTTGCAATTAATTTTTATAGTCATAGAATTGGCCCCAAAAGGCACTGCTGGTATCTGAACAGGTATTTCAATAAAGCTAAAAGTTGTCTGACAGTTTAAAAATATTAACAAGGCACGAAACATGACTGAAGTATTGTCCTCAGATATTATTTTTTTTCCATGTGCTCCTGATTCCCGACATGACAAGTTATTTTTGATAGATATATATACAGTGTATTTTCCAGTTATAAGAAAAATTGTTCTCCTATTTTTAACCTTTTTTTAATTACATAATTTTTTAAAATAACATTTTATTTTTTAATGTTTTACTTTTCAATATACTTCTTAGAATATAAAACCTATTCCATTTTGTAAGAAGTTTACCACTTAAAAAATGGTAGTTTTCTCATTGTATTTTTCCCCTCACATTGCTTTATTTTGAATAAAAAAGTCACAATAAACATAACTGATGCTTTCCTTCTGGTGGTCCCTCTGTTGGTCATATTGTATATGAGCCATGACAATTAGTTTTACAAAATTTATTGATGTTTGTTGATATGTTTTCTCATAACTAATTTTCCCTCCCTTATCTAGATTCCCCAGCATTCAGACAGGTGGACATTTCAATAAACCTTACCATGGGATGTATCAAGTATTTCTTAGACATTCTCTCAGATCCTTGAGGTCTCATTTTGCCTAGGGATTTGCAATAGGTTCCACCTGGTGCAATAGGCACCACTGTGACAACTGATGTCCATGGTCTCTCTCCTGCTAAGCTCAAAAGGTCCCTGGTTTCCAAGTTTATCTATACATTTAATGCATTCCAGCAAGCTCTTTTTATTTTCTTTTAATATTAACAAATTTATTTTAAAATTTACATGGAGAGGCAAAGACTCACAATAGTCAACACAGTATTGAAGGAGAACAAAGTCGGAGGACTGACTTCAAGGCTTACCATAAAGATAAAAAGATAATAGTAAGCAAGATATTGTAATACCACAGAAAGACTGGATTAAAGGAAGAGAATGTATATTATCAATTATATTTTATATTTGATATAAAAGCAAAAGCAATACAAGGAAGCAAAATATAATATTTTAAACAAATGGTTCTGGAATAATGGGGAAGCTGTATGTAAAAATATAAAATAAAAATAAAATAAAATAAATCCAGGCAGATATCATATGCTCTTCACAAAAATTAACTCAGATTGGATTATAAATCTAAACATGAAGCATGTAGAAGGTAATGTAGAAGAAAATTTAGATAACTTTGGTTTTGGCAATAACTTTGGATACAACAGCACTGAATTTAAAAATGTCTGCTCTCTGAAACACAGTGCCAAGAGAATGAAAGACAAAGCACAGACTATGAGAAAATATTTGCAAAATACACATCTGGCAAAAGACTGTTAATCAAAAATACACAAAGACCCCTTAAAACTCAACAATGGGGGGAAAACCTGATTAAAAATGGGCCAAAGACCTTAGCAGATACCTCACAAAAGAAAACACACAGATGGCAAATAAGCATATAAAAAGATGCTTCACATCATATGTCATCAGCAAAATGCAAATCAAAACAAAAAAGAGACACCAGTACATACCCAAAATCCAGAACACTGACAACAGAAAACTAAATGTTGGTGAGGATGTGGAGCAACTGGAATGTTCTTCCATGTCTACTGAAAAAACAGAATGGAAAACAATTTGGCAATTTCTTACAAACTAAAGATATTCTTGCCAGATGATTTGGCAGTTGCAGTTCTTGGTATTTATCCAAAGAAGATGAAAACTATACCCACAAAGATGCCTCTTGCAGTTTTATTCATAACTGACAAAAGCTTGGAAGCAACCAAGATATCCTTCCATAGGTGAAATGTCAACTAAAGTGTAGTACATACAAACAATGGAATATCATTTAATGCTAGAGAAATGAATTACCAAGCAATGTAAAGATATGGATATAAATATTTAATAAATATTTTATTTTAGGCTCTACCAATCTATCAATAGTATTAGTATTATTTTAACAGTGAATGCTCAGCATTCATGAATTTACCTAATAAAGTATTTTGGGTTCAATATTTTAAATACTTCAACCTCTATGATTATATTCCTAATAATTTTGAATTGGGGTAAATAAATCTTAATTTTTTGTAACCTGTTTCTTATTGTAAAAGAGTTCAGTGAAATTTTAGAAAATAAAAATTTAGGGGGAGGAGTCAAGATGGCGGAGAAGTAGGAGGCTGAGACGACATCAGGCAGCAGGAGATCAGCTAGATAGCCTAGCAAACCATTCCAAACACCTACGAATCCAACAGGAGATCGAAAAAAAGAAAAACAACAATTCTACAAACAGAAAATCGACCACTTTCTAAAAGGTAAGACCAGCGGAGAAGTGAATCCAACACGATGGGAAGATAGACCCCAGGGGGAGGGGCCGGCTCGCGGCAAGCGGCGGAGCACAAAATCAGAACTTTTAAAAGTCAGCTCCATGGAGGGACATCACTCCAGAGGCTAAACTGGGGTGAAGACCTCACGGGGACAACGTGGACTCAGGTCCCGCGGGGTCACAGAAGGATCAGGGGTGTCTGAGTGTCACAGAGCTCACAGGTATTAGAGCGGGGAAGCCGGCTGCAGAGACAGAGCCGAGGTTTCCTAGTGGTCTGTGACACGGACCGGTGCTCTGGGGCACGGGCTGGTGCTCTGTGCGAGGGGTCCCCACAAGATCCGGGGAGACTCTGACCCGGGAGAGCTCAGGGATCTACAGGGTTTGGAGACTCCAGGTGGGACTCTGCCAGAGACAGAGATGCTTGGTCACAGGCTGGGTGAGCTCGGAGCGCTCCCAGAAGCCAGTGAGACGGGACTGCTTACGCAGGATTTTCTCTGAGCATGGTCTGCGGGCATGCACGGTCTGCGAGCGCGCGTGCCGGTCTCCGGCGCAAACGTGGGCTGGGGAGACCGGAGGGATTAAACGCTTTTCTATGAAGGCGCACTGAAGACTGGGGCCCCTAGCTCTCGGCTCCTCTGAAGCGGAGACTGGGAGGCCGCCATTGTCATTCCCGTCCTCCAGAACTCTACGGAAAGCATTCAGGGAGAAAAAAAAGCTCCTGAAAGCGAACCTGAGAGGATTACTTAGGCCGGCCACTAGTAAGGGTGGTGCAACTCCGCCTGGGGCAAAGACACCTTAGAATCACTACTACAGGCCCCTCCCCCAGAAGATCAAAGAAATACAGCCAAGACCAAGTTCACTTAACAAGGAGAACAGCGGATTCTTATCTGGACAAAATGACAAGGCGGAAAAACTCACCACAAAAAAAAGAGCAGGAGACAGGACCGAAGGCTAGGGACCTAATCAATACAGACATTGATAATATGTCAGATCTGGAACTCAGGATGACGATTCTCAAGGTTCTAGCCAGGCTCGAAAAAGGCATGGAAGATATTAGAGAAACCCTGTCAGGAGAAATAAAAGCCCTTTCTGGAGAAATAAAAGAACTAAAGTCTAATCAAGTTGAAATAAAAAAAGCTATTAATGAGGTGCAATCAAAAATGGAGGCTCTTACTGCTAGAATAAATGAGGCAGAAGACAGAATTAGTGATATAGAAGACCAAATGACAGGGAATAAAGAAGCTGACCAAAAGAGAGACAAACAACTACTGGACCACGAGGGGAGAATTCGAGAGATAAGTGATGCCATAAGACGAAACAACATTAGAATAATTGGGATTCTAGAAGAAGAAGAAAGAGAAATAGGAGCAGAAGGTATACTGGAGAGGATTATTGTAGAGAATTTCCCTAATATAGCAAGGGGAGCAAGCATCAAAATCCAGGAGGTGCAGAGAACACCCCTCAAAATCAGTAGGAACCGACCCACACCCCACCACCTAATAGTAAAATTTACAAGTCTTAGCGACAAAGAGAAAATCCTGAAAGCAGCACGGGACAAGAAGTCTGTAACGTACAATGGTAAAAATATTAGACTGGCAGCAGACTTATCCACAGAGACCTGGCAGGCCAGAAAAAACTGGCATGATATATTCAGAGCACTAAACGAGAAAAACATGCAGCCAAGAATACTTTATCCAGCTAGGTTATCATTGAAAATAGAAGGAGAGATAAAAAGCTTCCAGGACAAACAAAAACTGAAAGAATTTGTAAACACCAAACCAGCTCTACAGGAAATATTGAAAGGGGTCCTCTAAGCAAAGAGAGACCCTAAAAGTATTACCAGAAAGGAACAGAGACATTATACAGTAACAATCACCATACAGGCAATACAATGGCACTAAATTCATATCTCTCAATAGTTACCCTGAATGTAAGTGGGCTAAATGCCCCCATCAAAAGACACAGGGTTTCAGAATGGATAAAAAAACAAAACCCATCCATATGCTGCCTACAAGAAACTCATCTTACACCCGAAGAAACCTCCAGATTGAAAGTGAGGGGGTGGAAAACAACTTACCATGCTAATGGACATCAGAAGAAAGCTGGGGTGGCAATCCTTATATCAGATCAATTAGATTTTAAGCCAAAGACTATAATAAGAGATGAGGAAGGACACTATATCATACTCAAAGGGTCTGTCCAACAAGAAGATCTAACAATTTTAAATATCTATGCCCCTAACATGGGAGCAGCCAACTATATAAACCAATTAATAACAAAATCAAAGAAACACATTGACAAGAATACAATAATAGTAGGAGACTTTAACACACCCCTCACTGAAATGGACAGATCATCCAAGCAAAAGATCAACAAGGAAATAAAGGTCTTAAATGACACACTGGAGCAGATGGACATCACAGATATATTCAGAACATTCTATCCGAAAGCAACAGAATACACATTCTTCTCTAGTGCCCATGGAACATTCTCCAGAGTAGATCACATCCTGGGTCATAAATCAGGTCTCAACTGGTATCAAAAGATTGGGATAATTCCCTGCGTTTTTTCAGACCACAATGCCCTGAAGCTAGAACTCAATCACAAGAGGAAATTTGGAAAGAGCACAAATGCATGGAGACTCAAAAGCATCCTTCTAAAGAATGAATGGGTCAACCAGGAAATAAAGAAGAATTGAAAAAAAACATGGAAACAAATGATAATGAAAACACAACGGTCCAAAAATCTGTAGGATACAGCAAAGGCAGTCCTGAGAGGAAAATATATAGCGATACAAACCTATCTCAAGAAACAGGAAGGGTCTCAAATACACAACCTAACCCTACACCTAAAGGAGCTTGAGAAAGAAAACAAAGAAATCCTAAACGCAGCAGGAGAAGAGAAATAATAAAGATCAAAGCAGAAATCAATGAAATAGAAACCAAAAAAACAAACAAACAAACAAACAAACAAAAAAACAATAGAACAAATCAATGAAACTAGGAGCTGGTTCTTTGAAAGAATTAATAAGATTGATAAACCCCTGGCCAGACTTATCCAAAAGAAAAGAGAAAGGACCCAAATAAATAAAATCAT
>ML109169.1:30728-53109 GCA_003697995.1 Taxidea taxus jeffersonii
CAAAAAAACAATAGAACAAATCAATGAAACTAGGAGCTGGTTCTTTGAAAGAATTAATAAGATTGATAAACCCCTGGCCAGACTTATCCAAAAGAAAAGAGAAAGGACCCAAATAAATAAAATCATTAATGAAAGAGGAGAGATCACAACCAACACCCAAGAAATACAAACAATCATAAGAACATATTATGAGCAACTCTATGCCAACAAATTTGACAATCTGGAAGAAATGGATGCTTTCCTAGAGACATATAAACTGCCAAAACTGAACCAGGAAGAAATAGAAAACCTGAATAGACCCATAACCAGTAAGGAGATTGAAATAGTCATCAAAACTCTCCAAAAAAAAAAGCCCAGGGCCAGATGGCTTCCCAGGAGAATTCTACCAAACATTTAAAGAAGAATTAATTCCTATTCTCCTGAAACTGTTCCAAAAAACAGAAATGGAAGGAAAACTTCCAAACTCATTTTATGAGGCCAGCATCACCTTGATCCCCAAACCAGACAAGGATCCCATCAAAAAAGAGAATTACAGACCAATATCCTTGATGAACACAGATGCTAAAATTCTCACCAAAATACTAGCCAATAGGATCCAACGGTACATTAAAAGGATTATTCACCACGACCAAGGACATTTATTTATTTATTTATTTATTTATTTATTTATTTATTCCAGGACAGCAAGGTTGGTTCAACATCCGCAAATCAATCAATGTGATACAATATATTAACAAAAGAAAGAACAAGAACCATATGATACTCTCAATAGATGCTGAAAAAGCATTAGACAAAGTGCAACATCCCTTCCTAATCAAAACTCTTCAAAGTGTAGGGATAGAAGGCACATACCTCAATATTATCAAAGCCATCTATGAAAAACCCATGCCAAGTATCATTCTCAATGGAGAAAAACTGAGAGCTTTTCCGTTAAAGTCAGGAACACGGCAGGGATGTCCGCTGTCACCACTGCTTTTCAACATAGTACTAGAAGTCCTAGCCTCAGCAATCAGACAACAACAAAAAAAAGTTAAAGGCATCCGAATCGGCAAAGAAGAAGTCAAACTTTCGCTCCTTGCAGATGATATGATACTTTATGTGGAAAACCCAAAAGGCTCCACTCCAAAACTGCTAGAGCTTGTACAGGAATTCAGTAAAGTGTCAGGATATAAAATCAATGCACAGAAATCAGTTGCATTTATTTACACCAACAACAAGACAGAAGAAAGAGAAATTAAGGAGTCAATCCCATTTACAATTACACCCAAAACCATAAGATACCTAGGAATAAACCTCACCAAAGAGGCAAAGAATCTATACTCAGAGAACTATAAAGTACTCATGAAAGAAATTGAGGAAGACACAAAGAACTGGGAAAATATTCCATGCTCATGGATTGGAAGAATAAATATTGTGATAATGTCTATGCTGCCTAAAGCTATCTACACATTTAATGCAATGCCTATCAAAATCCCATCCAATTTTTTCAAAGAAATGGAACAAATAATCCTAAAATTATATGGAATTTTATTTATCCATAAAATTATATGGAACCAGAAAAGACCTTGAATAGCCAAAGGGATATTGAAAAAGAAAGCCAAAGTTGGTTGCATCACAATTCCAGACTTCAAGCTCTACTAGAAAGCTGTCATCATCAAGACAGTATGGTACTGGCACAAAAATAGATACATAGATCAATGGAACAGAATAGAGAGCCCAGAAATAGACCCTCAACTCTATGGTCAACTAATCTTTGACAAAGCTGGAAAGAACATCCAATGGAAAAAAGACAGCCTCTTCAACAAATGGTGTTGGCAAAATTGGACAGCCACATGCAGAAAAATGAAATTGGACCATTTCCTTACACCACACAGGAAAATAGACTCAAAGTGGGTGAAGGACCTCAATGTGAGAAAGGAATCCATCAAAATCCTTGAGGAGAACACAGGCAGCAACCTCTTCAACCTCAGCCGCAGCAACTTCTTCCTAGGAACAACGCCAAAGGCAAGGGAAGCAAGGGCAAAAATGAACTATTGGGACTTCATCAAGATCAAAAGCTTTTGCACAGCAAAAGTTACAGTCAACAAAGCCAAAAGACAACTGACAGAATGGGAGAAGATATTTGCAAACGACATATCAGATAAAGGGCTAGTATCCAAAATCTATAAAGAGCTTAGCAAACTCAACACCCAAAGAACAAATAATCCAATCAAGAAATGGGCACAGGACATGAACAGACATTTCTGCAAAGAAGACATCCAGATGGCCAACAGACACATGAAAAAGTGCTCCACATCACTGGGCATCAGAGAAATACAATTCAAAACCACAATGAGATACCACCTCACACCAGTCAGAATGGCTAAAATGAACAAGTCAGGAAATGGCAGATGCTGGCAAGGATGTGGTGAAAGGGGAACCCTCCTACACTATTGGTGGGAATGCAAGCTGGTGCAACCACTCTGGAAAACAGCATGGAGGTTCCTCAAAAAATTAAAAATAGAGCTACCTTATGACCCAGCAATCACACTCCTGGGTATTTACCCTAAAGATACAAACGTAGTGATCCAAAGGGGCACGTGTACCCGAATGTTTATAGCAGCAATGTCCACAATAGCCAAGTTATGGAAAGAACCTAGATGTCCATCAACAAATGAATGGATAAAGAAGAGGTGGTATATATATACAATGGAATATTATGCAGCCATCAAAAGAAATGAAATCTTACCATTTGCGATGACATGGTTGGAACTAGAGCATATTATGCTTAGTGAAATAAGTCAACTGGAGAAAGACAACTATCACATGATCTCTCTGATATGAGGAAGTGGAGATGAAATGGGGGTGGGGGTTAAGGTGGTAGGAAAAGAAAAAATGAAACAAGATGGGATCGGGAGGGAGACAAACCAAAAGAGACTCTTAATGTCATAAAACAAACTGAGGGGGGTATGGGAGGAAAGGGGTTGGGAGAGGGTGGTGGGGTTACATTATATGTTTAAATAAAAAAAACTGAAAAAAAAAAAGAGAAAGACACAACTTTTGAAACTCCATCGAGAAACAATAAAGTTGGAGAAGGGATTTGCAAATCATATATCTGATAATGGACATCTACTCAGATTATTAAAAAATGAATAAAAAAAAAACTTACCAGTAACCAAATAGAGTATCCAATTTTATATGTGAAGAAAATAATTGAAGAGACATGTCACCAAAAGTTTATGGATGGCTCATAAGCACATGACAAATTTCTCAACATTTATACATTAAAGAAATACAAATTAAAATCATAATGAGACATGCTTACATGTCTATTAAAATAGCTAAAATTATAAAGGCTAGTTGTACCTCATCTGAGCTAGGTTGTGAAGCAACAAATAATCTAAACTGTTGTTGGCATATATCATGGTACAATCACTTTGGAAAATAGTTTGAAAATTTTTTTAAATGTAAGCATGTTGCAGTTACATGAATAGCCATTTTACTCCTGGGCATTTAACCAAGAGAAACAAACCCTATGTTCATACAAGGACTTGTATGTGAATTTCATAGCAGCTTTATTTTTTAAGAATTGGAAACAGTAGAAATGTCCATCAATGTCCATCAACAGAGCAAAGACAAATTGTGATATATCCATACAAGAGATTACTACTCAACATCAAAATGAACTATTGATTTTTACAATTTGGAGATTCTCAAAGTAATTATGCTGAGAAAAGAAAAGCCAGGCAACAAATAGTACATACTGTGTGATTCCATGAGTATAAAAAAATCTAGAAAATACAAACTGATATATAGTCACAGAAAGTCATCAAATATATTAGTGTGATTTTGGTGCCTTCTTCTGTGCTCCCATAGCTTCCTACACTTGAATCTCCAAGCATTTGTTACACCATGTGGAAATATGAACTCTTTTTTTTTTTTTAATTCTGCCTTACTAGAATAAGAATCCTTGAAGTTTTATGGACATTTGAACTCTCAGTTATTAGCAGAAATTCTATCACACAGTAATTTTCCAAATATAAAAGTCAGAGTTTTACAATGACTTCTAAGCTTTTACATGATCTAGCTACTCATTTAACCTCTGTGACCTCTTTCCCTGCTCCTCTTCAGTCACTCACAGTGGCCTCCTTGCCGTTCCTCAGATATGCCAGGCATGATCCAACCTTATGGCCTTCAAGATAGCCAACTCCTTTGTCTGGAGTGACCTTAGTGCTGATAGTTCTGGGCAAATTCATCACCTTTCTATACCTTTGTTCAATTGTCATCTTCATTGTAACTACCCTGATCTTCTTATTAAAAATTTTGACTCCCCATCCCTGCCTAACAACCTTGATTTTTCTCACCCTGATCTAATTTTTATTTTTCCCCATTGTACTCATCATTTTTGAAGGCACTATGCAATTTTTTTATTAAGGTTTATTATACATTTAATTGTCTCACCCATTAAAATAAAAGTTCTACAAAGCCAAATATTTCATTTACCAGTGTAGTCTGAAGTAATATCTGCCATATAATAGGTTCAAGAGCCATTTGGTAAATTTCAGAATAAATTAATGTTGAGAGTATACTGAATTTCATAAATCATTTCAATATTTTTTTCCAAAAAATAAACTATGTAAAACACACCTTAAATTTACTTTCAAATATTTTATAGCATATAATGGACAATATACATAAGCCTTAAAGAAACAATCATATAAGCAACCATTTCATACCTGCTTAAAAATTGCATAATACCACACTCCTAGATCCTCTCTGAATTCTCTAAACTAACCCTTCAAAGAAAACACATTTTTAAAAATAACAGATTTTTTGGCAAATAATTTAATAAAATAAAAGTTTCATTCATCTGTGTAGATCATAATAAATGTTTTTAATAAGCATGAAATTATAACTCTGAAGTGTACTAAAATGAAACCACCTGCTAAGGGTGAGAGAACAAAAATAAACATCATTTTTCCAAGTAAGAGGAATTTATTACCTTTGAATCAAAGCATATGGATTTGTTCAAATTGGCAATAAAGGAATAGAGAAACACAAACCATAGAAAGTCATATTTTAGATTTCTAAAAGACTTTGAAGTGAAGGGTATACATCTTTTAAATGCTACATAATGCTACATAATGACAAGATGACAGGTTGTGACAAATAGTATTTTAAAAGCTCTACTCATAATGGAACGGAAGGTGTCATTTCCCTATAATTTTATATATGTCATTAATTTACTATATCTGGATACAACATATTACCAAACAGATGTTCATCAAAGACTAAATCATTTTTAATGGAACATAATAATTTGAACCTACATCTATTAATCATTTATTCAATCTAACATTTATAATCTAGCTAAACATTTTATCAGTTGTCGACAGAATTAAAAAAAATAGGATAAAAAGTGGTGTTTGGAAAAGTAGATTTCTTTCAAATTTGCATTTAAATGAAAATATTTGATGATATTTTAAAAACTTTAAATGTGTTGGGGCCCCTGGGTGGCTCAGTGGGTTAAGCCTCTGCTTTCGGCTCATGATCCCAGGGTCCTGGGATCAAGCCTCGCATTGAGCTCTCTGCTTAGCAGGAAGCCTGCTTCCTCCCCTCTCTCTGCCTGTCTCTCTGCCTACTTGTGATCTCTGTCTGTCAAATAAATAAATAAAATCTTAAAAAAAAAACAACTTTAAATGTAATCATATATATCTGACCTATTCAGATGATATTAAATTTTTGGAAAAAATAAGAGATACAACATATCTTTTTTGATCTTTGTTGAAGGTATTAATAAAAGCAATTGTTTGTATTATTTGTATTGTGATATATTAGTTAATAGACATGAATATCTGGTATAAAATATGTTTTTTTATATAGAATTATAGTTCTTGCCAAAATATGGAACTAGCTGGAACTGAATGACTCCTTCTAAATCAGCTTTGGAGAAACTATGCAAGTGTAATATAGAACTATTTCAGATATTAACCAAAAACAAAGAAATGATGATAATTTCCTGAAAAGACTCAAAGTTGTTCTTGAATGATATGTTTCAAGCTCTCTTCCTAGTTTGGGGACAGGTTTTAATAGATCTGTCACTGCAGAAATCAGCTGGAATGTTTAGAGGCTATCAGAACTGTGCAAAAACCTTGAAGGGGTAAAGACTTGAAAATTCTATAGAGAGATTAGCTCCCTAAGGCATTATTCTTCCACACATTTTCCTCCAATTAAGGCTGGTGGATGTGGGGCACCTGGGTGGCTCTCTCACTGCTTGGGTGGTGGGTTAAGCCTCCAACTTCATCTCAAGTCATGGTCTCAGAGTCCTGGGATCCAGCCCCACCTTGGGCTCTGCTCAAAAGGGAGCCTGCTTCCCTCCCCCCCATTGCCTGCCTCTCTGCCTACTTATGATCTCTTTCTCTCTCTCTGTCAAATAAATAAATAAAATCTTAAAAAAAAAGGCTGATGGATGATAAATTATGAAAACTGCTCCCTCCAAATGATGCTTCTTCATAAGGATTTAAAATTGCAAGAATTTAAAATTGAAACTTGATCATAGGATTTACCTTATAGAGTAGCATCAAGCGAAGGCAGTCATTATTAATTCTGAAGTATTTGTGATTCTGAATTCTTGGCCTCATTAGTAAATTTATTTTTAAATTTTCCCATGGAGTGGTGATTGACCTTCATTCTTTCATTGATGCACATCATTAGGTCAGATGAGATGTGTGTGCCCAGAACTATATATAATATTCTTTGTATTTCACTGGAGATAACATTGCTGAGTTTTGTTCAATGGGATTTGGACAGATGTTTTAATAGCCACTTCCAGAGTTGGCCCTGGAGAATATCTTCCATTTTTTCTCTTTCCGATTCTCTGAAAAACCTTGACTAATTCACATATCACAGTGATATCACAATTCAAGTTTTTCGAAACACTATAGCTGCAAGATAGAAGGAAGCTGCTCAGAATATAATGCTATTTTAATGAATGAGAAAGAAAACATTATTACAATTAAGCTACCAGGTTTCATTGTTTTTTATTGCTTAGAAAATCCTAGCATACCCTGACTTTACAGAGATTTGATGATCCTATGAACTCATGGGCCAAAATAACTATGCACATGAAAAGTACAATTACTTACCTAAAAAAGATGACATTGTGAACGCTATATGGCAATCCAAGTGTTATTGGAACAGGAATAAAAAATAGCTTAAAAGTAATATGATAAGATAATGATATTACATATACAGAGAAAATAAAGATAATATACTGTGAATATAAATTAAGTGAAAATTTTTGAAATAAAGAATGCAATAAATGGAGACTAAGATGAAAATAGCTGTAAAATAAATAAATGAGTTGGAAAAAAAAAAAAAACAGATTAATGACTTCTGCCAAAATGCAGCAGAAGAGAAAAAAAAAAATATTTAAATAAGTACTGAGATAAATTTTGGAGAATTAAAGGAAGATGAAAGTTACCAGACTGAAAAGAATGCCAAACATGAGAAATCAGGGGGAAACAAAACAAAACAAAACAAAACACTTATATGTATTATGGTGAGTTTTAAGAATATCAAGGGACGCCTGGGTGGCTCAGTTGGTTAAGCGGCTGCCTTCGGCTCAGGTCATGATCCCAGCGTCCTGGGATCGAGTCCCACATCGGGCTCCTTGCTCAGCAGTGAGCCTGCTTCTCCCTCTGCCTCTATCTGCCTGTGCTCGCTCTCTCTCTCTCTAACTAATAAATAAATAAAATCTTAAAAAAAAAAAAAAGAATATCAAAGACAGAGGAGAGCATAAATGATGCCCAAGACAAAGAACAGATCACCTAAAACATACAAGAATAATACTGACAGCAGAATTATCAATAGCAATAGCATATAGGAGAGAGCTGGGTGTTTGTATAGATGGAAAAGATATTTGAAACTAGATATTATACATCAAGCCAAATTATTGATTAAATTTGAGAGCACAGTAAAAATAAAACGAAGCATGTTAAGTCTTAGAACACTTTTCACACATTTTTTTTTTATGATTTTATTTATTTATTTGACAGACAGAGATCACAAGTAGGCAGAGAGGCAGGCAGAGAGAGAGGAGAAAGCAGGCTCCCCGCTGAGCAGAAAGCCCAATGTGGGGCTCGATCCCAGGTGGGATCATGACCAGAGCGGAAGGCAGAGGCTTTAACCCACTGAGCCACCCAAGCGCTCCAGAGACACATTTTAGAAAACTTCCTTGGAGGACAACTCAATTTAGATAGAGAAAACAGAATTATGTCCTGGAAGGATTGAATATAGTCAGCACTGCAAATATTTCTTTAATCCTTATGCTCTGAATTTCCTAAAATCAAGAAGTATTTGTTCAAATCTTTATCTTTAAATAAATCCTAAGTGGCTTTTTCTTGGATTCTGGAAAATCAGTCCATTTTGATGTAAATCCTTTTGTCACTAATGGAAATTTTGATAGCCCTTAACTGTGGAATGCCTAATGTATTGGTGTAGCCATCGTGATTTTCCAATACATAGGTGGTGTGTGTGTTGTGTGTGTGTATTTATTTTTATTTTCGATGGTTTTACTTTTCTATGTGATTTTTAACTAGATAAAATTTTAATAAATTATAATTTGTTGAAATTTACCTGAGGTTATATATAAAATAAAATTTGTGTGAACTAAAGAAGTGCATCTCCATTTTTTTTTTTTAAGAATTAATTTAAAGAATAGACTGGTCTTTAAAAATTGTCCAAAGAAGTATATTATATTTATTATTAAATGTGATAATATACAGTAAAGTATTTATGGTCATGTAGAACCATATCAAATTCTACTGTTAATTCATATTAATAATTATCATAAGAGGAAAAAGGGATATTTTTCAGAATGAAAATAATTGTATTTTTCAGAATAAGATATAGTGTTATTCACTGAACAGAGGGAACAAATGTCAAAGTTTAACACAGTTTGCAGAATGTTTTAACACAAATTGAAATTTAAATCTGACCAAATTTCACAGTTTTAAGTAAAATGATAGCACTTTATATCCTTGAAAAGTGGTAAGCGACCCAAAACATTGCTTGGGAAAACAAATTTAACACTGCACTAGTCTGAGATGGGTTTGGTTAAGTTATTGTACAACTTGCCATTGTGTATCATCAAATGGTATATTTTTTTCTCTATCCTTACAACATTTTATTTTATTTATTTAATTTAATTTATTTTATTTTAGCCATTCTGATAAATGTGTAGTGATATCTCAATGCAAATTTAATTTCATTTCCTTGATGTCTAATTATGTCAAAATATATTACTTTGGTGTTTAATGTTCTGAGCTTCTTCAGTTCAAAACCATGAAGCCACTTAGAAAAAAGACAACTACCACATGATCTCCCTGATATGAGGAAGTGGAGATGCAACGGGGGTGGGAGTTAAGGTGGTAGGAAAAGTAAAAATGAAACAAGATGGGATCGGGAGGGAGACAAACCAAAAGAGACTCTTAATGTCATAAAACAAACTGAGGGGGGTGGGGGGAAGAGGGGTTGGGTGAGGGTGGTGGGGTTACATCATATGTTTAAATAAAGCTTAAAT
The DNA here is from genome assembly GCA_003697995.1 of Taxidea taxus jeffersonii. Classification (NCBI taxonomy): domain Eukaryota; kingdom Metazoa; phylum Chordata; class Mammalia; order Carnivora; family Mustelidae; genus Taxidea; species Taxidea taxus. The sequence goes on from ML109169.1 coordinate 40,291, forward strand.
AAAGTAAAAATAAATAAATAAATAAATAAATAAAAAATACAGCTGCAAATGAACTCATAGGCAAACTCTTATTTAGAAATAAGAATAAGCATTACTACTAATTCCAACAAAGAATAGATTTGTTATGCAGTAAGGATTTTATAAATTACCTTACACAACTTATATAGTAAGGTGAAATGGGACAGGCGGCTTCTTGCAGCTACATACAACATCATTTTAATTTCAATTTTCAGTGTAATTTTTTCCAAGGTATACACAGAATATATATTTAATGTAAACTGTGAACATTTTTAACTCTATATATGGAAATTAATCAATTTTAAGGTTGTAACAATCAAAATTATCAGAAGTTTATTTTAAATTAGTTAGCCTTCTCTGCATTGCTAGACAGAATAATCAAGCATTGGTAAGAAAAAAATAATCTCTGTAAAATTACCAGGGGTGCATTATATCAAGTTACCCACATAAGTGTTCAGTAACTGATCAAACTCTACAATTTGGATTGAATGGCAAGTGATTTTTAAAATCTGGAACTCATTGTCAATTTTTGGTCTTCATTGTGTCTTCATAAATTACTGTGTTCATTCACATGGGAGTGACGTAAAATACATGTTAACTGGCAACTCTGAATGTACTTTACAGCAGTGTAACAGAAAGTAAAGATCAATGGTGCTTCATGAAATATTTGTTATAATTCTCAAGGAGATAGGGAGTTTGTGCAAAAATGCAAGTCAGTTTGCCACTAAACACATTGTTTATTTTAGCTAATGAAAAAAAATGCCAAGACTCTCTCAAAAAAGGAAGCAATGATTTACGTTTTCTCTCAAGCTCCTTATCTAATCCTGAACAAACAATGCATAGTTCAAAGAGCAACTAATTTGAGCAGCACCAATTCACACGTTTCCTAACAATGCTTAATTTAGTGAAATTTCTGTCCAATTATGTTAATTTGATGTAGTGAAAGACAAACATACAAAAAGATCATCCTTAATTTATATAGATTGCCAAACTCTGCATTTTCTGAATAAGGCCCAGGAAAATATTTTTAAAAACAAACAAACAAACAAACAAACAATGTCAGAAGCACTATTAGGTCAGCCCTAGGCAGAAAGTGACTCAGAGCCTACCTTACTGTTTCCCTGAAAGTATACTGTAGGCACTGAAACTACTATCCTGAGGCTGTGCTATCAAATTCCTTAATTTAGAAAGTTTTAAAACCAGTCTGTGTGGGTCCTTTTCATTTACAGACAGGGAGTTGGTTGTTTATACATTTTCATACTTGATTTTTGGGGTGTAATAACTATGGTTTAAAATTCATGATGGTTTTGAATACTGTTGGATAATTGTGCTAAAATGGTATATCCATTCCTCCTAGGAATTATAGAATGGTACAGAAATTATAGAATGGTAGTGCTTTTCAGATCTGACATCTTTGAGTCGTTGCGGTTTCAGTATAAATGCAATAGGAAAAGTGGCATTCATGTTTATGATATTTTCTATAAACAAATTAGAATATATTGGAGCCCTGATATAAAGTGAGATGACTAAATTTCAGTAAGATCTTGTTTTCAATTCAAAATACATTTTAAATTGAAATATGCACCTATAAGTTCAGAGACAATAAATATTAACCAACACAATTAATACGCTCTAGTTCTTGAAATTTCGGGAACATTGATATTCTCACCTACTGGATTAACAAGAGCTAAAATTTTTGGTCATGGATTCTTGCTAAAATATTGTGTTCCCAAAGAAAATTAATGTTATGAATTTTCATTGATTGTTATTGATCATGAAGAATATAACAACCACTCTAAAAAGAGTAGGAAAAACATGACATCTCTAAGGACATGTAGAAAGTGGGAAATGCTAATAAAAATAGCTACCATTACTTCTCAAGTTAACATAATGTAACAGAACAAAAATATTTCATAACAATATTTTCTAGCCTCATTCCGATAACTCTTTTCTACATTCAAATTTAAAGGTTGAGGCATGTGGTAGATATTACACAAAAACCATCCCAAGGAATTCTTTAAAAAAAAAAAAAAAAAACTCTTACTAAAGGACAAATCCAAAGGAATTTCTTCTTTTCTAATTTAATTATCAAATTATGAATTGACTTACCTATTGCATCACAGTGTATCAGGCATTAATAATACTTTTTAATAGTCATACCTGATGCAATAGTTACCACCTTTCAGACATACTGATCATGAGCAAGCAAATAAACAAGAGCACTGTAGTTTAAGGATCTACCTGCATAAATATAGGACTACATCAGACAATCTTTTCACCACAACATAGCAATGAATAGAAATCATACATGGTCTGTAATGGACATATAGATGAGATAGAAGGGGTTGGGTGCTAATATAAGTAGAATCTTTATTAATTACATTGTAAAACATAATATGGAAAAACAGAATACAATTTTAGAAATACCCAGGTCACCGTCATTATTTTATTTTTATATGTGTAGATCAGGAGTTTAGTAAACAATGAACCGCTATTCAACTTCTTATATTTTGAAAAGTTTAGCAAAAATAACAAACCTAGCAACTAGATAATTGTATCTATCTACAAAATACAGCTTTGCCAGCATGGTAGAGGAAAAGCAAAACAAAACAAGGAAGAAAAGTTTAACATTTCACAAGAGTTGTACTTTTATTTTCTACTTTATTTTAATGAAAATGTCATGACCATAACATAAGAGCAGAATTAAACCAACATGAGAAATTATTTTTTTCATAAGTTATAATAAACTAGTCTAGTGATTAATTCAGAAATTATATTATGAGCTTTAGTGTTTTTGCAGTATCACTTCATAAACAAATGAGTCGGGAGTCGTAAACTAATGATGATTCTAAATGTTATTTAGAGAGAACATCTGTTCTTAATATATTTCAAATATTCTACACAAGGCAAAGTGGATCCAAGTAATCTGTAGGCAAAATAAGATTTTAGAGAAGTATATATTTCTAACAGTATTTATAAAATATTACCTCTATGTAAAGCATCATCTTGGACTTTGTGAAAAACATACAGAGGAGTAAGAAGTGGCCCTTCAAGAAACATATACAATAACAAGGTTTAACATGACGCAGCATGTCTTCTCTAAGAAAAAAAAACATTGTACCAACTGACTTTACTGAGACTTTATACTAATTGCTCTTATTTTAGATTATATTGTCCTTCTGCATGCAGGCTGCTAAAACAGACATGATATAAACTGAATAGCTTATAAAAAAAACAGAAATTTACTTCTCACAGTTCTGGAACTGAGAAGTCCAAGATTAAAGAATGGGCAGATCCAGGGAGAGCCCACTTTCTCATAGATGGCTGTCTTCTCACTGTAAACTTACATGATGGATGAGGCAAGAGAACCCTCTGGGGTGTCCTTTAAAAGGACTGTAATCCCACTTATGACCTAATAACCTCCCAAAGGCTCTTGTTTTGTTTTTTTTTTTAAAGATTTTATTTATTTATTTGTCAGAGAGAGACGGAGAGAGAGCAAGCGAGCACAGGCAGACAGAGTGGCAGGCAGAGGCAGAGGGAGAAGCAGGCTCCCTGCCAAGCAAGGAGCCCGATGTGGGACTCAATCCCAGGATGCTGGGATCATGACCTGAGCCGAAGGCAGCCGCCCAACCAACTGAGCCACCCAGGCATCCCTAATACTATCACTTCCAGAGTTAGATTTCATAATATGGACTTGGGGAGACACAAACATTCACACCGTAGCATATATAAACAGAACAAGACACAAAAATAACAAACAAAAATTATTTTAACTACCTATTATTTTCAACTATATAAAATTTCAATTTAATTTGTTTCTATATAATATTAAATAACTCATTTGAGTGATTCATTTATATCCAATGCATCTGAGTGCAATTAAATTTGCTTACCCAACATATCCAGCAGCATATTTCTTCAGACTATTCCATTCCCCCCTTACAGGATTTACCACAATTAGGAGATAGGGGATAGAGAATAGGTAGATAGATGTATACATACACACACTCGGACATACACATATGCATATTTTTTTCTGTTAATAATTCCCATGCAAATAAAATTTAAGCTCAAGGAAACCTATCTTGTTTGTTACTTAATATCCAGTTTTTACTCAACATACAAAAACAAATAATCCAATAAAAACATGGATAGAAGACATGAACAAGTGTTTCCCCAAAGAACACATACAAGTGTTCAATAGATACATGAAAAGACGCCCATCGTCACGTATCATCAGGGAATTGCAAAGCAAAACTAGAATGAGATACCACCTCACACCTGTCAAAATGGCTAAAATTAACACTACAAGGAACAAAAGGTGTTGTAGAGGATGTGGAGAAAAAGTACCACTTGTGAACTGTTGGTGGTAATGCAAACTGATACAGCCACACTGGAAAACAGTATGGGATTTCCATAAAATTTAAAAATAGAAGTCCCTTGTGATCCAGCAATCCCATTGATGGGTATTTACCCAATGAATATAAGAACACTTATTCAAAGGGATACCACACCCCTATGTTTATAGCAGCATTATTTACAATAGCCAAGATATGGAAACAGCCCAAGTATCCATCAATTGATGAATGAATAAATAAGTGGTATGTATATACAATGGAATATTATTCAGCCATAAAAAGATGAAATCTTGCCATTTGCAATGACATGGACAGAAATAGACAGTATAATGCTAAAAGTGAAATAACTCAGTCAGAGAAAGACAAGTACCTTCACTCATATATGGGATAAAAGAAACAAAACAAACAAGCAAAGAGGAAAATAATAAGACATAGAAAGAGAAAAAGAGCAAGAAACACATTTCATTATGTAGGACAAACTGATGGTTACTTGAGGGGATCTGAAAGGAGTGATGGATTAAATAAGTGATGGGGGTTAATTAGGGCACTTGTCATGATGAGCACTGAGTGTTATATGTTATATTGTACATATGAAACTAATACAACAGTATATGTTAACTAACTGGATTTCAAACGAAAACTTTTTTTAAAATGCCCAGGTTTTAGCTCACATTCTAGCTCACAAAAGGGATTCAGTCAGGAATTTGGAGATTAGTTAATGAACAAATAAAGGGGTGAACAGGTAGATGTTGGATAAAATTACTATCCTTTCTGGCATGATCTTATACTTTTTATCTAGAGTTATTTTTAGCACTTTAGACTCTTCCTATTTTATTTTGAGTCATTAAACAAAAATTTCCTCAATGAACCTTAGCCTCCATCCAATTTGAGCAACAGTGTGAGAGAGGAAATGGAGTCCAGGAGGAAAAAAAAAAAAAAAAAAGATGAAACTATTTATGTTTACTAGTGAATGCACAGTTCTTTCACAGAAGAAGCTTTCTATGGTCATGGCTCCAGCTTTATATGTGGATATATGTGCCATATGTTCAGAGGTAGGTAACACTATCAAAAATTATGAAGCATTTGATATTTTTTTCCCCTTATTTGAAAGCTGACGTATTAGTCTGCCATTGTTTCTTGGGTGTTGATAGAAGACACAGACTCCTGGTTCAGAAATAAGATAGTTTATTACTCACAGCAATAGCAATAGCCAGAATATTAACAGTATTTGTGTGTGTGGGGGGGTATATATCAGTTCTGAGCCTCAATTCCCACAAGAAGAATCAAAAGAGAGGCAGATAATATTTGCAAACACAACAGGTTAAGTTAAAAAAAAAAAAAAGATACTATTTCTGTCTTCCAAGTCTATTAAATACAGCCATCTCCAAAGGAGAGTCTAGAACAAATAATAAGTGCAGAAATGTAAGCGACTAATTGAAAAGTGTCTCCCAACAAAGACACTTTGAGAGTCTTCATTTGACAAAAACACTATAGGATATCACATGGATCAGGTGCATCGAATACTGGTGGGTTAAAATTATAAGGGACCAAATATTTTTAGGCAGTTCTGGGATCCAGTAAAGTTCAGGTAGGTTTTATAAGATTGAGGAAAAGAAGTCATCAAAACCTAGGCCCAATTATCCCAAATGTATGATTCTGATTCTAGTCTCTGTGATGTTATCCCTTGAAGACAATGTTTCTAATTGAGTTGGATTAATTTACTAAAGAGCATACCCCCTTTGTTGTAGGAGATGAACAATATGCAAGAGACAAAATGCCACATGGAAGCCACCTGGTCTTTAGTGGAATATAGAATCAGTTCCTTTGGGATGAATTTGCTCCATATTTGACTTCCCACTTAAGGGAAAATAAGAATGCCTCCTAATCGATTTTAAATAGGAAATGACAAAGGAAGCTTACACAAGATTATAAAATGGGAAATTTCATTTAGATGAGCAATAATTTCAAAGTGATCTTCTTGATATTATAGACTCTTCACATAATCATAATTTTATTTTGATATTATATGGTAACTTCAAATATAGTAAATATAAATAATTCACCTCTCTAATTATAGGGAGTTTGGTGGTAGTTTAATGGCAACAAAACTTCAATTTAGAAGTATAGTCTACCAATTATTAATACATTTGGAAATGGTGTGTCATCTTCACTCCACTTGTCTCACTAAAACAGTGAGCCAAAAAAGTAGGTCCAAGATGTTTACTATGGTCAAAATGGGTTGCTTTTGCACTTGGTAAAGAAACAGTCATATTTTGGAAGAAGAAACTGAGGCTGCTAATATTTTAAAACTTATTTTCAGAAAAGGACAGAAAAGATAATCTAAGCTGTAGCCAAAATCTTATACAAGGCAGCAGGAGAATGATCCTTTCCCAGATAAAGGGTTTTTCAATTTAGCCATGTTAGGAGGAAGAACAGATGAGACATTGTGGGCTTCACTAAAAGGTTTGTACATTGATCAGAAAGTTTTCAAAATAATGGGTATTATTTGTCTTCTTTTAGTTGAGACAAAAAAAATCACTAATGAGCTTCCTCTTAAAAGGAAGTAAACAACAAGAAACTAGATAAGACATACAAAAACAATAGCAAAGATTGAGTGTTAGGTATTGTCCCCCCCCTTTTTTTTTAATTATGTTATGTTAGTCACCATACAATACATCATTCGTTTTTGAAGTAGAGTTCCATGATTTACTGTTTGTGTAAAACACCCAGTGCTCCATGCAATATGTGCCCTCCTTAATACCCATCACCAGGCTCACCCATCCTCCCACCTCCTCATCTCTAAAACCCTCAGTTTGTTTCTTGGAGTCCATAGTTTTTCATGTTTCATTTCCCCCTCCAATACCCCCACTTCATTTTTCCTTTCCTTCTCCTAATGTCCTCCATGCTATTCCTTATGTTCCACAAATAGTGAACCATATGATAATTGACTTTCTCTGCTTGACTTATTTCACTTAGCATAATCTCATCCAGTCCCATCCATGTTGATGCAAAAGTTAGGTATTCATCCTTTCTGATGGCTGAGTGATACTCCATTATATACATGGACCACATGTTCTTTATCCATTCATTTGTTGAAGGGGATCTTGGCTCTTTCAACAGAATGGCTATTGTGGAAATTGCTGCTATGAACACTGGGGTGCATATGGCCCTTCTTTTCACTAAAATAGAGCTAGCCTATGACTCAGCAATTGCACTACTGAGTATTGGCCTCAAAGATATAGATGTAGTGAAAAGAGTTAGGTATTGTTAAAGCACGAATACAGAGGATAGAAGTTATGGTACAGAAGAGAGAAGGGCAACCAGGTGGCAATGTAGAATAAAGGAGCTCAGGAAGAAATTACTCATTATTCAGAGATTGTAAGGCATGTGGGTTTGGCAGGGAGAGTGTGAGAAATCCTGAGAGCAGAGAGAGAAAAACGGGCCAGCCAAGAGAGGTTTACAACAGCTTAATATCTATGGTAAGCATATAGGAAGCAGAATAGGGAAAGAAATAAAAGTCTTTATAAGACTCAATACATAAGGAATAACATGGAGGACACTAGGGGGCGCCTGGGTGGCTCAGTGGGTTAAAGCCTCTGCCTTCAGCTCAGGTCATGATCTCAGGGTCCTGGGATTGAGCCCCACATCAGGCTCTCTGCTCAGTGGGGAGCCCGCTTCCCCCTCTCTCTCTGCCTACTTCTGATCTCTGTCTGTCAAAAAAAAAAAAAAATAAATGTTAAAAAAAAATGGAAGACACTGGTAGATGGAGAGGAGTGAGTAGGGGGAAATTGGAGGGAGAGACAAACCATGAGAGACTGTGGACTCTGAGAAACAAACTGAGGGTTTTGAAGAGGAGGGTGGTAGGGGGTTGGGTGAGCCCAGTGGTGAGTATTAAGGAGCAAACGTACTTCATGGAGCACTGGGTGTGGTGCATAAGCAATGAATTTTGGATCACTGAAAATAAATTAAATTCAATTTAATTAAAAAAAAAGACTGAATACAGATATGAAACTCAGTGTAATAGATATGGAACTCACTGTAATGCCAGCCACTTCCCCCTGACACACACACAGTATGATAATAATAAATAATAATGCAATGAGGAAAATTGCCTGCTAAATAATTTTTCCTCTTTTTAATTTTAATTTTTATTATTATTATTTTATTTTTTAATTTTTTATTTAAATTCCAGTTAGTTAAAATAAGGTGTAACATTAGTTTCAGGTGTACAAAATAGTGATCAAGCCTTCCATACAATGGCTTAAATCAAAAAATTAAATATATATGTATATATTTTTAAGATTTTATTTTTTAACAACCTCTACCTACACCTAATGTGGATTTCAAACTTACAACCCCAAGATCAAGATCAAGAGTTACACGTTCGGGATGCCTGGGTGGCTTAGTTGGTTAAGCGGCTGCCTTCGGCTCAGGTCATGATCCCAGCGTCCTGGAATCGAGTCCCACATCAGGCTCCTTGCTCGGCAGGGAGCCTGCTTCTCCCTCTGCCTCTGCCTGCCATTCTGTCTGCCTGTGCTCGCTCTCGCGCTCTCTCTCTCTGACAAATAAATAAATAAAATCTTAAAAAAAAAAAAAAAAAGAGTTACATGTTCTACTGCCTGATCCAGCCAGGCACCCCAACTAATAAAAATTTTATAAAATTGTTGACTTTGGGGGAGTCTGGTTTGCTCAGTCAGTTAAGTGTCTGCCTTTGGCTCAGGTCATGATCTCAGAGTCCTGGGATCGAGCACCATATCAGGCTCTTTGCTCATGCTCTCAATCTCTCTCTCTCTCTCCCTCTGGCTTTTGCTCTCAAATAAATAAATAAAATCTTTTAAAAAAAATTGTTGGGTTTGTTTAACTAGTTTTAAGAGACAGTAGACAGAGATGAAGATTAAGCATGATGTCATGGCAGGGAAAAATACAACTTACACATTTAAAAAAAAAAAAATGTGCACTACAAGTCACATCACTTCTGTTTATCACCAGACTGGGACTTTCCCTACTGAGTTGGTGTATGAATCTTGTAGTTATAAATCCACAATGCATCCATCATCCATCCTGTCCCTTATCATTCCCCTTTGGACAGACCCATGATCTAGAACAAGCCTTATTTTCTAGTGCCTTGTAAGAGCTTTTGGCTGCTGCCTAAATTGCCTACTTTCCTCTCACCATTACCACGGAAATTGGGTCCACTGAGACAAAGGAGTAGTATAAGAAATTAACAACTTCCATAAATATCATTAAATAATAAAGCATAAGATAGTGAACTCTTTTCTTTTTTTTTTTTTTTTCCTGCCACATAACCAATTCATGCAAGAATGAGGTCATATAAGAGAATTTACAACACATGCTAGCATTAGCCTACTGGACCCAGATCATTTGTATGTTCCTCTGTCTCTGAGAAATATATTTATTTACCTGACTGAACCTACAAATTGTTTGATATGACTACTAATATCACCTACATTATTTTAAAGCCTGTTTAAGGCTTCTGAAATACATAGGTTCTGCAAACACTTATTAAGCATCTTCCATATATCAAACACTTTAAAAATCTCTGCCTTAAAAAAAAAAAAACTCTACCTCAATGGAACTTTGAGTCTGAAAAAGATCCAGGCAATATACAAGGCAACAAATAGAATAATTACATCTTTGATTACATACTCTGAGGAAGTCACATTAAATTAATGTGAAAATGATGAGAAGGATCTGAATTTCTTGTCAAAAATTTTTGCCTTAAATAGAAATTGATATTTAGGGAAAGTTGTTACTGAAAGAGGTCCTGTGTCAACCAAAAATTTTAAACCATGGGCTGACTAAATTTCCAGTTGTGATCATTGCTTTGTTTAGTTGTCTTATATTAAGACTGTATTAATAATTCAGTCTCAGATTTCAGTAAGTTTTTTTTTTAATATTTTATTTATTTATTTGAGAGAGAGAGAGGGAGAGGAAAAACAAGACTCCTTGTTGAGCAGGAAGCTGATGCAGGACTGGATCCTCGTACCCTGGGATCATGACCTAAGCTGAAGGCAGACACTTAACCAACCGAGCCGCCCTGGCACTCTAGACTGTAAAGTTCTTAAAGGTAAAAAAGTTTATACCTCTAGTGGTTCCACAGACATTTCTAACATCTATAAGAAAGCATCTACTGATGTAAAATGCCAGCAAATCAAATTATTCTAAAAGAAAAAAAAAAAAAAGATATATCTGTATGAAGAAAAAAACAGAAAATCTAAGAATACATTGAATTATAAGAGCAAAGAGTGGAGGAAGAGAAAATAAATATGAAATAGAGATTTCCACTAAAAGAAAAACAATATGAATAAGGCAGGAGATTTAGAAAATGATTATGACAGACTCAAGAAAAAAAATAGAATAGGAATTTTTAGAATATAGCAATGAATGAGAAGGAACATTGCTGCTACCTTTACAATATTAGCTATTTTTTATTGTTATTTTACTTATTTAAGCTAATAAACAAAGAAAGGAAACATTTCCATTTAGGGATAAGATTTCAATATATTTTTTTTTAATTGGTAGAAAATGTATCACAGAAAGTGTTTAAACTAAAATACAGTAGCAATGTATAATGAACTACATTGCTTGAATGTCTAATTTGAAAATGCTGTTAGAGTTAACTTGGTGGAAATGGCCTTATGTGGTTGTGTTTCTGGAACTAAGTATGTTTATTAATGAGGAATATTTTAAAATTATGAAATGACCAGGAGTGGACAATTTCCCTAATCCTATCAGCTCTTTGCAGCTCTTTTATTATCCCCCTTTAGAAATATCAGTTTTATTTATCTAATCAAATTTTATGTTACTGTGTTTTTTACTTTTGGCCTTTCTCTTCCTTCTGTTCTTCATCCCCTCCTCATCCTCATCTCAAGTTTTTTTTTTTTATTCCAAATTACATGTTTCTGTTTAGCAGCTACTGTCAATTCTTTGATATGAATCCTCAACATCAATTTAATAACTCCAGAGATAAAGTAGCATCAGTATCTAGAAGCTAAAAATACAAACCCTTGGGCATCTGGATGACTTAGTCAGTTAAGATCTGCCTTCAGCTCAGGTGGTGACCCCAGGGTCCTAGGATGAAACCCCACGTTGAGCTTTCTACTCAGCTGGGAGCCTACTTCTCCCTCTCCCTCTGCCTGCAGCTCCCTCTGCTTGTGTTCTCCCTCTCTGTGTCAAATAAATAAAATAAAATAAAGTAATGTAAATAAATAAACTTATTTATTTATTATAATGCAATTATTATATAATACATAATATATGATGTACATCATAATTACAATAATGATTAAAATAATTTATTAAATATTTATAGTAAATATATTAATTTGATTAATTAAATCAAATCATTTTTTAAAATTTCAAACATTTCAAATTTAAATTATTAAATATTAAATCAATATCGATATTACTATAATAAATGAATATCTAAAAGTAATTAAATGCTCAATAAAATTAATTTATTTATGTATTAAAATGAATAAAATAAAGTCATTAATTCAGTATGTATTTTAAAATAGTCTAATGAAGTCTAAATACATTGAGTTCAGATATTTATACAAGTTTACACAGACACTCAACCCACAGACATTTTCAAAACATTTATTTTTATCCACTACTCAAAATATGATTGTAATGTATTTGTTTATAACTTTGTTTGACATAGCAAGGAAACTTGGAGGAAAAGGAGGCATTTGCTTTTAATATTTGAAAATTATTTTGTTGTTTTAAAAAAGTAAAAACCATAACACAGGAACATTTCTTCTTAAATATCAACACTGTGAAGTTTCTGAGATGTATTCTATTAAAAGTGCAGATAAAATGACCTCAGTTATTCCTTTAAATTATCAGTTAAATGGGTAACAAGTGAAGTAGAGAACCTTTTAATTATTTATGACTGTACTGCTTGTGGATGGAGTTCCACATAGAGTTACCTCTCCTTTTGGCTTTGTTTTGTGAGTAGCAGTGGAAACCATGAATGAGATTAAACATACGGACATTCACAGAAATTCTTAATGAGCTTCCGGGGAAGGGCAGTAAGTGCAAGGAAAAACTGCAGCAAGGCTAATTACAAATTTCAAGTGGCCATTGCTTAATTATAGAAGCCTTTAAGTTCAAGTAATATACCTTTTTATGAGCCTATCATATTGTATTACCACGAACTGCTCTCTTGAACACTCATCTTTTCACATATTTCTTACTCTTAGTACTTAAAATTATCCTTATGATTGATAAGTAAATGGATTTTACTAACTGACAATGTACTTATTTACATAAATAATGCTGTTTATATATATACATATATATAAACAATTGAATATGTGTATGTGTTCAATGATTTTTTTTTTCAAATTAACATCTTAAATCTACCATATTGGTTACAAATAGATGCAGACTTTATAGATTCATCAAATATTTTAATCTC
>ML109170.1:0-18064 GCA_003697995.1 Taxidea taxus jeffersonii
TGGCATGAACGAACACCTTAGGGTCACCAATGTCATTCCCCCACCCTTCCCCAGCACTGGGTTAAAGAAGAGCAAAAAGGTCAAGCCCATAGGACCTGTTGGAGTAGCCATAGGAGGGGGCACACAGGAGAGAGCCCCTGACCTCTCCTCCAAGACTCTGCCTGCACTAGGGAAATAAATCCCTACCCCTCTGGCCACTAGGTTATTTCCTGGGATGCCCAAGAAGGCTGTGAAAGATACAGAGACCAGCTTCAAACCCCACTCGAAGATTCAGCTAAATATGGCCCTGGGTCCAGCCACTGCCTCTTGGCCCCCAGGCAAGCCAGGGCCGCTCCCCATCTCCAGAACCTGGCCCAATGGTGCCTTCAAGGACAGCACCAGTCCTGTTATGGGCAAGGGTTCCTTGCTTGCAGTGTATGTCATCTTAAGTCTGCACCAGCTGTTCTGGGCCCTCATTATGAATTCATAATGAACATTTGTGACAATTATATCTATAAAAGGAAAAAATGGGATTTTTGTGATTTAGGTTCAAGGAAATGCTCTTTGTGTAAGCAAGCATGTATTTGAGGGCTTTAATTTTTTTCTTCTAAGACTTGAAAAACTACTTGCCACAGGTAAGTTTTCATTCTAGGCTCAACCATTAAGCTTAGAGGGACCAAAACTAAGAGACTGTAGCTCCCTGCTCTAAGAATAAAAAATGAAATGAAATGAAATAAATTAAATAAAATAAAGTAAAAAACACTAGGTTTCTCCCAAGAATCACAATCAAGTCAGGGCACCATAAACAACCGTACTGAGGAGCATGGGCCATGCAGTCTGATCTCCAGGGCCAAACCTTAGCCCAACCACTTGTCAGCTCTGTGGCTTCAGGCAGGTTGCTTGAAACCTTGTAGTCTCTGTATAATGTCTCTGCATAGTAACAGCCATGCTGCCCTGGAGTCATGAAGAGTAAGAAGTGTCACAAAACCATCAGTACAGTCCCTGGTACACAGGGAGGACACAGGGCATGCAAGGTGGCCTTATCATTGGTCCTCATTTTCCCAACCTTGAGATGGGAGGAGGCTTGGTTTTTTTTTGTTTTGTTTTGTTTTTTTTTTGAGAGGGAGAGAATAGGGGGAGGGGTAGAATGAGAGGGAGAGAGAATCTCAGGCAGACTCCCCACTGAGTGAGGAACCCGATGTCAGGCTTGATTTCACAATCCTGATATCATGATCTGAGCTGAAACCAAGAGTTGGGCATTTAACCCACTGAGCTACCCACGCACCCCAAGGCTTGACATTTTATAGATAAATAGTTGGGAATAGATCTGGCCCTCACTGTTCAGAGAGCTAGAATCTTCTAAGGATAAACTAGAAGCTTTAAAACCTGGAGACCTGCTTTTAATTATGTGTGTGTGTGTGTGTGTGTGTGTGTGTGTGTGTGTATGTAGAGATAGATGGGGGAGAGAGAGAGAGAGAGATGACAGACACAGGGAACACAGGAAAACTCGGGGACCATATTTATTATTTTAATAACAATTTTCTCTGATAGTGTGATTAGAGAGACTGAGAAAGGAGGACGTTCAGAAAAACAAACAAAAAAATAACCTAAACCAGGGGCCATATGACGACCCTTGAGACCAGTGTTCTGAGGCATTATGGGTTCAACACATGGATGGATGTGACTAAGTGGGGGGGTGGGGTTCTCTGCTCCAAGCAGGCAGCACAGGGAGCTATTACAGAATACCCTGGATTTATTTGCATAGATGCAAGCTGGGTCAGGTTAAAATAAAATAGTTATGAAATGTGGGAAACAGAATTCATCACCTGCCTCACCTGCCCCTCAGGAGGGTTTGATAATTTGGAAAAGCACAAGTTAATCCCCTCCTACTGACAGGTACAGGGCCCCACCAGAGGGGCTGTGAGACTGTCTACACAGCCCACAGCAGCCGCAGTAGTCAGAATGCACAAGAGTCCAGAAAAACACCTGTGTGCAGAGCCAAGGAGCTAGTTAATCCTATCTGAGCACTGCAGAGTGGGGGGAAAAGTCTGTCCCCTGAAAGCAGGTAGAAAAAGACCCATAACATGCCTGTACCACATGGGGTAGATTTAATGAGCTTAACACTTCAGTCAGTTGCTTCTGCCCCTAAAAGCAAAGAAAAAGCTTAGGGCCACCTGGTGAATGGTAATTGCTAGCTCTCCATCCAGGAGCAGATCAGGCAGAGCAATAATAGATTTCTTTTTTCCTGGAAGAGGTAGTAGCGGACAGCTATAGCTATGTTCAGCCAATCCAAGCTCTGCTTAGTTAAGGGGCTCTGTGGCACCCATGAGCCCAGAGCAGCACCGACTGCCCATGCACAGGGGCTTAGATGGTCTCCGGCAATCAGTGCACCTGAGGCATTGCACGGAGGGTTTGGAGTTTACTTGGCCCCACAGGGTAGCACTTGACTGATGGGGAGTAAGGGCAGGGGCCGATCCAGGGAGAGGAAAAGTGATGTGTGTTAGGGCTTTGATGTCCCTTATTCCTCCCCTTCACCTTGTTCCCCCTGGAGACCTGGAGACACACAGATCACCAGCAAACCGAGAACTGACTAACCCCCTTAGTGATCTGGGAACTTACCCCATAGCTTCCATGATGTAAGGCTTTGGGTTGTACAATACAGCTTTTCCTTTCTTTGTTGAGGTCAAAATGCAGCATCTTACTTCCCACCCTATACCCATGCCTTGTCCCAATGTGCCTACCTTGAAGAGATAGGAAATGTGAGCCCCCACTGGACCTAAGCCCAGAAGACCACTATCAGGGACAAGGATGCTGCTGGACTGATTCCTACCTTCAGGGTAGAGAACTTCACCCACTAGCAAAGAACTCCTGGTAGAACTCCAATACTAAACATCTGGCTTGGCTACTTCTCCTCCTGTGCAGGGGGAGGGAATGGACAGAGGCAATAGAAGTGACTTCTCCAACATTTCTCTGGTGTGGGGAGAGGCAAGAAATGTTTTCTATTTTCTAGAAGTGGAAGGCTTGGAAAATGAGCCCCCCTTCTCAACACTGTCATCCCAGCAAGTGGGCAAAGAAGATGGGGGTTTACTAAGTCTTCTTTTTGTCTTGCCTCCCGACCCCAGGAAGGGGATGCTGAGGTTGGCTTGGCTGCTCATAGGGCTATTTCAGGGATCAGTGCATTCTGACCTCCTCTGTGAGCTTGAAGCTCACACTTCCTTTTGAGCTGCTTTCACTCCACAGCCAGGAAAAGGTGAGTGCAGGGAGAGGAATCCGCAACACACCCAGGGCTGAGAAGCCTCAGAAATTTCAAAGGAGCCCTGGTTTGTTTGGGAACCAATTCAGAGGTTTAATTTAGAGAGAGCCTCCTGGTAGGTACAGCTGCTCACACACAAAGCCTACATCATCTTTTATTTTTTTTAACTGAAATTGGGTGATAGGGCTACAGCCACATCTTAAAGATATGGTTCAATCCTCCTCCCTCATTTTATATATAAGAGAAATGAATGAATCCTCCAAGGCGCAAGCTTTCTCAATGCTGTGGAGTGTTTTTCCCACTGCCTTGTCAATGACTCGATCTCTGTACCTCTCTTTCTCTCTCATTAGTGTGCTTTGGTCTGTAATTTCTTATTTTTGAGGGAATTCCCTCAAATTCCTGCCACATAATTGGCAGTAGTCCTCCTTACTGGGGAAGGTGGTGAGGGATGTGGCTGGGTTCACTTGGAGTGGGGTTGTAGGGAGAGAGTATTATTGTTTTCACTAAATCACATTTCTTTAAGATTTTATTTATTTATTTGACAGAGAGGAGAGAGAGAACACAAGCAAGGGGAGTGGCAGGCAGAGGGAGAGGAAGAGGGAAAAGCAGCCTCCCCACTGATGCGGGGCTCCATCCCAGGACCTTAAGATCATGACCTGAGCTGAAACCAAGAATCAGACACTTAACCAACTGAGCCACCCAGGCACCCCTATTTTCACTCAATCACATTTTTTAATTATAGCAAGGATGCACTAGAAGGAGCTATGGACTGGCTGGTTCCCAGCCTACTGCCTTGCGTCCAGGATCCCCTCTCCATATCCTAGGCAAATTGGATCCTGTTGGTCCCCTGCTTATTGGCCTCTCATGGCATTCCCTTTGAACCCGGGTGCCTGACACCTGGGGGTCTTCAGACATAAGTCAATAATACGAGGGATGTTTCTAATGTATGTTTTCATTTCTGATAACGTAAAAATTAACAGACACATTTTCTGGGTCGCCAGGATGCTCACCTTCTAACGAAATACTGCCAAGCAATTAAGTATTTGTGTTTGTGTTTACGACAGTGGTGGTGACAAGCTGTACTTGTTTCATACTGAAAGCTAATGAGAAAAGAGCACAGGCCAACTAAATACATACATTATGCTTTCTTTCAAAGTGAAGGTCAAATGACCTCAATGTTCACTGTATGAATGAAGATTTCCCAGTAGCTGGCACAGAGGGTGTAGTGGGAATCATCATGGTGACTGAAGTATGAGAAACACAAACACACACAAAAAGCCTGCACTGTGGTGCTCAGCGCCATGCAGACCCACAATTCAAACAACCTAGAGCTCCACGCCTAACTCTTTAAATTTTATCAGCTTTGAGTTTCATGTGAGTTTAGTTATGCATTTCTTTTTTATTTTTACTGTTTTATTAGAGCTACAAAGACTGCATTCCTTCATGTGTGTGTACCTATAAAGTCATGCTCTAATAAGGATATTTTAGTCAATATTGAGGGCTGATGGGTATTATCAGTCAGGGTACCTCTAGGAAAGAGAAGGCCCTCACCTGAAGAAAGATTTAACTGAAGAGAATTTCGTGAAGGCACGTGAGCGGGGTTAAGGGAAGGAAGAAAGGTCAGTAAGGAATCCAAAACTTTGCAACAGTGGGCTGAGGGGTGAAGACAGGTCTACTAGAATCCAGGAGGCAGAACAGCTGGAAGAGGGGATGCTGGCTAGGGGAATAAGTACCTGTTCTGTCTTCCCACCACTCTCTGTTCACCCCAGTGCCCCTCACTGTCCCAACCACCTAGAAGCAGAGGGCCAGGGAACCTGGAAGGTGCAATCCACAGAGAACAGCCTTCTGGGCCACAGAGCAAGGCAAAGAAGGGTAGAGGTGGATGTGGGGGCAGTGGAGAATAACCAGCATAATAGGGATTTTAATTTTTCCTTTTAGAAGTGGAACTTACATTATTCAAGCTGAGAAACACTGTCCTGAAAGCTAACGTCTGCAATGCTGTCCCCAAGATGCGCTCTCGCCTGATGTCGCCCCCCTCACCATTCTAATCTCTAGCCACGTGAAATCAGCAATTTCAACCAATTTCAACCATGTTTCCAGCCTCTATCCTCTAACATTAAATTCCCTGCTAAATCTTAATCCCACCTGCTTCTTTACCTTCAATCTGCAAACAGTAACTCAACTTGCAAGATTTAACACCAATGTCAATCTGCCCATAAAACCCTTCCTGACTCCCTTTAGCACAGATGAAACAATTAACCACTGCTCCTCTGGTCCTCTGGTACGATACCTACATGCTTGCACGGTAGCACCTACAACAGTGTAACAGTGGTTCTCATTAGCACTAGACTCCAATTTCCTAAGGGGCAAGGTACAGGGCTTATCTTTCACCAATTAAAAAAGTCTGTCATATAACAGAACTCAGTAGCTACTAGGAGGAAGGAAGGAAGGAAGGAAGGAAGGAAGGAAGGAAGGAAGGAAGGAAGGAAGGAAGGAATTGGAGAGGGAGGGAGGAATTGGAGAGGGAGGGAGGTAAGGAAGGAGAGTAGGTAGGAAGAAGGGAGAAAGAGAGAGAGGGAGTGAAAGGAAAGGAAGCATAACTAAGACACTGTGAGCTTCCAAGTTTTGTCAGTATATGATCTTGAGTCTCTCTCTTGGTCTCAACATTCTTATCAACAAAATTAAGAGAATAATACCAAGGTCCTCTCAGATCTTGAGAATACTAAATAAGGAAAGACAAGTGCAAGTTCCTATAACGGTTGCTGACTGCCTGAAGGCAAGGAAGAATATTTATCTACTCATCCACCATCTCCACATAGCCACAGTCTTTCAGGAAATGAAAACATTTGGAGCACCTGGGGGGCTCAGTTGGTTGGGTGTCTGCCTTCAGCTCAGGTCATGATCCCAGGGTCCTGGGTTCCAGCCCTGTGTCAGCCTCCCTGCCCTGAGGAGGAGTCTGCTTCTCCCTCTCCCTTTGCCCCTCCCCCTGCTCATGCTTTCGCTCTCTCACACACTCTTTGTCTCTCTCTCAAATAAATAAATTCTTAAAAAATAAAAATAAAATTTAAAAAGTAATCTAATACCAAAAAAAAAAAAAAAAAAAAAAAAAAGGAAATGAAAACATTTGAAACTCTGATCCAGCCAGTTTTCTAGATCTACCCCTGAGCCTAATAGAATAAGTATGTGCCCCATGGACATATCTATCCGTGGGTATTTACATTTCCTTCTAGGTAGGAAAATTGCTGCTTAACTGAGCAGGAAGGAAGAAAGTAAACTGTTAAAGATATGTGGATGGAAACGTGTTCTTCCTGCTGAAGAAAAAAAAATAAAACTAGCAGATCTTTTTTCTTCAGATGACTGAATGACTGACTAAATGGGTGAATGGGTAGATGAACGAATTTTCTTCAGTAAGTGAATTTGCTAATTGCATGACTGGTGTCCCTGATACTCAGCTAATCTTACTCCTGGGGAGAAATTTTAAACCAGTCCAGAATCCACGGGAACCCTCAACTGTATGGGAAGGAGCAGAAGGAAATCAACACCCATCATCGAAAATCAATTCAAATTAAGTCAATCATTAAGTTCTTACCTATAAGCTCATTCACTGCCAGAAGACAGCATCCCAACAGTAACCCAAAATCAGACTAAAATAAACTGAAAACAAGAAGCATTATAAGAGGCTCTAATATCTTTCGTGCATTTTGATTTTCCACATAAATTCCCAGGTGTCCAACGGACCTCTACTCACTCTCCCGTTTCTGCCTCCAAGTCCTAAATGAATGTCAAGTGTCTGTCGGTTGTAGAAAGGGATTTGCTCCCAGACTTGCTCTGTTGGAGACATTGAGCCAATTTTGTGAGTCTCTGTTTAATGAGGCAAGTCTACAAATGCCAATGTTATTTTTTAGTAGATGCAACATATTACAACTTTGCACTGTCACAGCAGAAAACCTACTCATTTACATAGCTTGGGTTTCGGAGGTGTGTACTCTATAGGTGAGCCTACATGTTCAGCAGTGCCTCCTGTTGGATAGTACTCTTCTGCTGCTCAGTTTTGCATGTACTGTTGCAAATGACAAGAGAAGGGGAAGGAGCCACCTGCACAAAGAGGATTGAGTTGAGGAATCTCTGGTTTGGAGTCCCAAAGGTTGTGACTTTAAAAATCTTCTCCAATTTCTCTATACCTGCTTTAAAATGCAATATGTAAAATGTGAATAACATAGGGCAAGCTCTTGTGAATAGATTGCTTTAAAATGTTACAATATCCTAGTACTTTTATTTCCATCCCACTGTATAGTCTTCTTGCTGATTCATCTGTAGCTTGTGATTCAGTGTGTGCTTTATATCTTTCCTTTGATACTTCCCTGTTTTACCACATCTTAGGTGTTTGGGTTTTCTGCCCTTAAGCATACTATTTTGTACCTCTTCATTTTGAGTTTTACACACCTTGTCAAGGTCATGGGAAGGACTTGTCAAAGTCATTTTTAATTTTCTTTTATTTTGCCGTTAGGTGCATGTTAGGCTTATTTTTATAATTTTCTCATTCTGTACTTGGAACCTGCAATGGTTCGATTATCATCAAGGTCCTCTCTATGAAATGCCCCTTGAAATGCATCTCTTTTTTTTTCTTTTTTTTTGCTTGGAAATTGACACTAACTTTTTGGAATGGTATTGGAAAGGATCATTCATTCAACTAACAAGATCATAATTTTTAAGTCTATAGTTGAAAATATTGTTTACACAATAAAGAATCTCATTGAAAGTAAGAAAGATCACTGTCTTACTTCCGCTGAGAATCTAAACAGGAAACCATATTGGTCTAGAAGTCTCACTTGTCAAAAGCGCGGTCCATGGACAGGCAGCTTCATCAGCATCTGGTAGCTTCTTAGAAATGCAGAATTGCAAGCCCTACTTGAGACTTCCTGAATAAAAGTCCAAATTTAACAAAACCTTGGTGGTGTGTATGCATATTCAAGTTTGAGAGCCAGGGCTCCAGATGATTTATATTTTTGATAAAGTATCCCATGTTTTCCTAGGTGATTATAAATTGATAGGTTAATGATTTGCCTTATGATTGCCCAGATATGGATGGGGCTGTAATTTTCAAGGTAATCATTTTTCAAGGATGGCACCACACATGCCCTCTAGCAGTCCTCGAATAATTTTCTACTCCTACATGATTGCTTTATAGAAATATTTAGAAACTGCATTACCACCTCAATGTATTTCAAACTTTGCTCTTTCTCACTCCTCTCACACTCAAAGGAACACTTTGAATAGCTGAGCAGTTTATATAAAGAAAAATAAGATTACTGACTTTCTTAGCAGGGGTACCAAGTGTTACATTCTTAACTGAATAAAAAGTGCAATGTTTTAGGAAAATATAAACATAAATGCACATACTCACACTGACACAATAGCAATTTGATTCTGAAGACACTGGCTCTTCTAATAAGCTGTTATATGATCTCATGGGCAATCACTCCACTTTTCTGGACCATCAGACTTCACTGTGTAATGTTGGAAGTGTGGGCTTAGACTGAGATTTGAGTTTCAATACTAACTCTGTAACTAATTATGTGCTCTTTGGCATGTTGCTTAATCTCCCTCAGTTTTAGATTTACCCTTTGTAAAATAGAAATAATATTGGTACCTATCTCATATGTACTTATGAGAATCAAATAAAATAAGTCATGAAATAGCACCTTCTCAACCATATGCAATACCCAACAGCTAGTTGTTGTTTTTGTTATTGTTATAATGATAATCAAATGTTATCAAGGTTTCCAAAGATTGAGATCCTCCCCCTGAAATTCATTCAATATTTTATCTCCAGTGCTCAGCATATAGTAGGGGCTTGTTAAAAATGGGTTGAATTAATGATCAAATAAATGATAGATAGATGAATGGATAGATGGGTCTAGGTTTCCTAAACTATAAAAAGAGAAAATTTCACTAAATAATTACCAAGTTCTCTTCTAATTTTGAATTTTTGACCAATATTATACACAACCCCTGGGTTTCTGTTTCACATTGACTTCCAGATAAATTTCTATCTTAAAAGCAAGAATATGGGCATGTTCAGGAGAAAAATTTTCCTATGGCCCAGGATAAAGTTACTAAGCACACTAGGGGAAGCCAGGGGACAAAACTGTGATATCCCAGGGAACACGTTCAGCCAATCATTCTGGTTGTGAATGTCATCCATTGTTGCTTTCAGCAAACCAGGGATCCAGAAAATAGGTAAGTGCTAATGACCCCAAGGAAAAAGCAGCCTATCTATTTTCATACGCACACCTAGAAGAAATTACACCTTCCTGACAACTTGATTTAGATGAAATGTCATGAGAAAAAGAATGTGCTCAATTTTTCAACAGGGAAAAAAAAATCTGGTAAGGAACTCTGTCAGGTCTTAGAGGTGAGATTTTCTTGATATTAAGCTGATGATGCCCCATGTATAATATCAACCCCTTGACTTTTATTTGTATAAAAATAGTTTTCTTCACAGGTTCAAGCATTTGTAATCATTGTCCATGCTTGAAACCTGATTCCATCAGAGCAAGAGCTAGGAAAATATTTCTTGAATGGAATTAATCCTTACAATTCTGGGTGGAAGATAGAACAGGTTTAAGTATTTTTACTTTATGGAACAAGATATCAAGGCTTTGAAGAGTGAGAAAATTGCTCAAGTGCTCTTGGTAAACAGTAGTAAAGATAGATCTTGAACTACTGACATTTTCCCCAAAGTCAATACACTACCAGAAGACCACACTGTCTTTCTGTAGCTACAGAAGCTGGATTGGGACCAGGACTCATCCATTCAATTAATATTCGTGGGGTGCATGCTAGGTACTAAGTAAACACATAATGATAAACAAATCAAGTGTAATTACTGCCTCAGGTAATGGTGTCGGGAGCTATGCAGGCTGATAAAGGATAAAGATATATTGTCTTCCTCCCACCAGGGCTATCCTTTGGTAATTAGATAACCTATTTTAAATATTTTGGGAGGAAAAAAAACAACTATAACCTCTCAAATGACCTGATGATAGACTTTCAAGCGGGAAGGGTTTGTGACCAGACAGATTTCCATGTAAGTCTGTCTTCTACTGCTTGTTGGCTGAATGACCTTGGGAATGAGTGTCTGGAGGTTCATCTTTCTGAACGTCGGTTTTGTCACCTGCAAAAATTGGGATATAATGCACTTGTTAAGAAGTCATGAGAATTAAGTGAACTATAATTCAAGAAAGCCTGGAAGGTGGGTCCGATCATATAACAGGAGCTCAAAAAACTTCATTGTCCTCCCCTTTTTTATTTCCTAACCTAAGAGTCAATGGCAAGCACCCTGCTTTTCTTTGCAGGCATAAAGTCCCAGGAAAAGCAAACAAAAGAGGAATCGAAAGAAGAAACAGAGTAATTGGATGCCAAATTGGAAGACACTTGAATTGCCTAGTTGGCCTCCAACTATCTTCCCAGAGGTCCCTGAAACATCCGAATAGGTGCCCCACAGCCACTGAACATGTGGCTTGTCTTCCTGCAACAGCTTTAGCAAGGGGGCAGCCATGACTGCATATGTAAGAGCTATCCTTAGGGATAGCTCTCCCAAGAAACCCAAGAGTGGAGTGAGCAATCACCATAGATTTCTGGCTCCAAGCACTCTGTGAGCCTATATAAAACACTGAGCATCTTTGATGAAAATATGATTATTAAAAATTACTATGGTACTTCTATGATTTGTTCCTAACCTTTCTATTTTATTCCACGATTCATTCGTCCTTAAATGCCCTGTACTCAATCCAAACTAAAATATTTTATTTTTCTTCCATTTGTTCTGAGTTTTAATGACTTGGATCATGCTGTTTTCTCCCCAAGGAATGACTTCTTCCCTTTGCTACTCCAAATCTTATCTGTCCAACAAGACCCAGGTCAAATACTCCTTTTCCATCAAGCTTTCCCTGAAACATCCACCTCCTGTCCCACTGCCACCTGGAATTAAACTCTGTCTGCTCTGGTCTCTTATTGCCCTTCACATCTGTTTCTTGCTGTATACTCTCTTTCTGTCTTATATTAATGTTATTTCTCTGTGTGTCTTATCTTCGCTTCTGATCTGAACTTCCCTGAGGTGGGAAAAACAGTGGACTCCGATTTACACCCTGATGAAACCAAAGACTGTGAATGACATATAATGAAGGCTAAGCAAATACTCAGGAAATGAATGCAAGTAATGGCAGCAGTGATGATGATGGTGATGGTAAGCAACTAACATTAATGAAAAGCAACTGTGTGTCAGGTCTTCTTCCATGTTCTTTATATGGCTTATCTCATTGAATCCACTCAGTAAACCTCTGTAGTGGCTGTAGTTACAATCTTCATCTAATAGATTACAGAATTGAGGCTCAGAGATGACGATTCTCCTACTAGAAGTCCAAAGCTAGGAGCCACAAGAAATAGGGTTTTAACCAAGTTCTTCTCCTTCAGAGATAATATTAAGAACTACAATAATCACTGTGATAGTTAATTCAACTATCAACTTAACTGAGCCACAGGGTGTCCAGGTTCAATATGGTTTCTGGGTGTGTCTATAAGGATGTTTTTGGATGGGTTAACATTTGAATTTGTGCACTCAGTGAAGCAGATGGTTTTCCTCAGTATGGGGGGCATCCTCCAATCCCTGAAGGACCTGAAGAGAATAAGAAGGTAAGGAAGGAGTCCACTCCATTTTCTTACTTTCTCACTGCTTGAGATGAAACATCTCATCTCATCTCATCTTCTGCTGTGCTTGGACTGGGGTTTACAGCATTGGTTCTGTTGGTTCTTGGGTCTTCAGACTTGGACTGGAAGTACAGTTTTCCTGGATCTCTGGATGGCAAGTGGAAAATTATAGGACCTTATCACCTGCACAATTGTAGGAGTCAACTCCTCATAATAAATTAAGTGATAGATAGATAGAGGATAGATAGATATCTTATTGGTTCTGGTTCTGGTTCTCTGGAGAACCCTGACAAATATATAATTACTAGCTCACCTCTTCCCTTGTTCTTATGTTCCCATAATTTTAGGAAAGCACTGCTGTAATTTTAGAATTATGAAGCTTCTGAAGAAATCTTTCAGACTCATTTCTTCTTTATATTCTTTTCCCCTCTGTCTTTCAAAAACGAGGCTTTTAACAAGCACTTAGTGAAAGGACATCTGTGGCTAATTCTGACCAGAGCAGAACTAAAAGGACACCCCCCCACCAATGAACAGACACAAACCTTTGATGCACACTGAGTCCCAGCTGAATCAAGTGCTTTCAACTTCCTTTTAAAAGGAGTTATTCCCGCAGGAATCTATTTAAAACCCTGTAGATATTAACAAAAGCAGACAGCACGGAGCAACACTATACCCACTGAGGATGGCGAGAGAGAGAGGGGGGATCCCCAAGTTCCTCTTTCATCCCACAGGTCAAGTTAAGGTGGTGAGTCTTCTCGCAAAGTGTGCATGCCCTAAAGAACTGCATCCATCCCACCAGTTTGCATTCTAATGAGGAGACACATAGTTGCATATGATCAACTATGCATATCAACCATATGCTTCAGGCAGAATAACTAGAAGGGGAGAGAAATTAAAAAAAAATAGCCTGAGGTCTGGCACAAGTGTAGGGTGTGATGGCGAGAGAAGAGGGTGATGGGATTTCAGAATATCTGAACTCTCTATGGCTCAACTTCCCCTCCCGAATGGTCCTTGGGGGCTCAGGAGCAGGCAGAAGCAGTACAATTTGGGGGTTCATTAAAATGGTGTGGGCAGCATTTCTACTAAAGTTCTTAACACATGCATGGAGAATAAGGATCTGTCATTCCTCGACTTGCCCTCCCCCTCTTGCATTGCCATAGTTCATTGTCTTACTTTGCACTGGGCTCTCTGTCTAGTCCAGGACACCTTTTTGTCTGTATTCTGCATTTCCTTAGCCATTTCTGCTTACACCTTCCATATACAAACACAGCACATGGCCTTACACTTTGTGGACACTCAAGAAACATTTATGGGGAGTGATTTTACAGAGACTTTCTAGTCTAGTCTTTTTATCTTTGGCACTTAGTACATGATCAATAAGTGCTGGCTAGAATGGAATGAGGGGTGTGCAGCCAAAGAAAGGTCTTTTGAAGCCCAATGAGCTCAATTGCTTGATTTCAGATAGCGGTTGTGTCTTGGCAAGAAGGTATCCATTTCCAAATATGAAACATAAATTCCATTTAATTAGTGACATGAACTAGATGCCCACAGCTGCTGTTTCTTGCAGTGGCCAAGGGCCTGGGGGGGAAATAGCAGCAACAAGTGCAAAGTGAATCAAACAGGCAGGGAGGGAAGAGTGGGCACAGATGGGCTCCAGAGACCTCATTGTGACCCGGTGGAAGTGACATCAGAGATGCAGGGACACATAGCTCCTGGCACACTGGCCCTTAGATTTCTCCAGGAGGGCTCTTGGGGGCCCATATTTTATTCTCATACAAATATGCAAAGAGAAGCTATGAAGCAGCATAGTTTAGCGGACTGAACATAGAATTTAGTATCAAAAGACTGAGTTTAACACTTGACTCCATCTGCAGAACCTAGCTAGCCTCCTGCCCTTAAGCACCTCCCTGCTTGGCTTAGAGCCTTAGTTTTCCAACCTGCTGAATGAGAATGACATTTCGGGTCCTGCCCACCTCGCGTGAATTCATAGATAGCAAGTGTTAAGTAAAGAATATCATATCAATACAGATGAATAAACAAATACTTACCAAACAAAGACCACAGCCTACTGACCTGTTAAGAGCTTTTCTGTTAAATATCTCACCCATTTTTGACAGTACTCCTGTGTGGTTATACTGCCCTCAGTGGACATGGGAGGAAATTAAAGATAATTTTTACCTTAGCCAGAAAGAAGTCAGAGTTCACACAGCTTAATTCACAATTCCTTGCAACCTACCAACTCTTTGCATCTACTGTACGTCCCTGCTCCCATGTAAGTGGTGCCACCGACCCAGGACCCTGACACTAACTCCCCCTGTGGCTCATGTCTGGGCTTAAAGCTGTGAAGTACAGGACAGTTACCCCTCTTTGAGCCCCCAGATTCAGGTGTGATTCGCTCAGTGCTCAAGCCATATGTTCACGCTCTGGGTAAGACATTATTTCAGGCTCTGTGGAATGTTTTCAAATGTTTTAGTGGCACTATCTTCCTCCCTTCATGGAGCTTGCATTCTAGAAAGAGAGACAAGCCAGGAAAAAGTATCCATCACAGCATGTATCACACACAAACAGATGACGACAACCAGTCTTATTGATCATGTACTGTTTACCATATATTAAACTCTCTTCTGAGCATTTCACATACACTAGTCATGGAAACAAATGAAGATCACCCAAATGAGGGAAAGCAATTCATTCGGAGCTTGCCATGACAAGGGAGTCAGTCACCATCCCCTGCATTTGGCAGAGACTCAGCTGCAGGCAGAGGAATGGGACAGTTTTGTAGAGGACAGGAGGGAAGGCTACGGGTGTGCCCCAACTGGAGGTTGTTGGTGTGAGTAAGCTGGAGGGAGGTTGGCTAATCAGAAGTAGGGCACCTTCCGTGACCAGTGAGGGGAGCATCTTTGGTTTTCTCCCCTTGGTCCTCTGTTGGAAGTGTGGTCAAAAATCAGGGAACCTGGCAATTATTGATTATTCTTGACCATCAGGGGCTGATTGCTATAGAGGTTTTGGTTTGATTTCCTGAACCAATCACTGAAGATTGTGAGGTATTCTATTTTTACATATCGTCTGATCATTATCCGTTTATCTACTCAGCCTTTTATAAATCACTTAAAGATGACAACACAGAAAAATTAATTAACTTGCCCAGAATCACATAACCAGTAAGAGGCAGAAGGCCATTCCAACCAGTTTCCTCCAGAACCCATACTCATACCCACTATGCTAATACAGTTGAATAGGAAAAGATTAACAACACAAAAGAAAATGGGCAAAGAATCTGAGCAGAGAGTTTACAAAAAAGAAATGCAATAACCCTTAATATAAAAATGGATGCGCAGTCTCAATCAAATTAAGGAAAATAGAAACTAAATTAGAATCAGAAACTCTTATTATTTACCTATCTAGTTGGCAAATATCAAAAAGTGTGATGATATACATTGTCAGTGAAATTGTAAATTGAAAAATCTGTGAAGGGGAATTTGACAATATCTATTAAAATTACAAAAATATCTCTCCTTGACCGAACAGTTTTATTCCTGTATATTTATTATACCGATATTAACCCGTGAGTGAAATGACATACAGACAGGGATATACATTGTCCCATTTATCAGAGCAAACACTAGAAATGACTTAAATGACCATCAACAGAGGGGAGGTATATCCTTAACTATATATGCATATAAATATATATAGATAGATAGATAGATATAGATATAGATATATAGATATAGATACAGATATAGATATACATACACACACACTAACTCTTCTGGATGTTTTACATGTATTAACTCACTTAATCCTGGTAACAGTCCTACGAGGTGGGTACTCTCACTGTATCAGCTGATTAGATGAGTCAGCCAAGGTTAAGGTTAAGTAAGCTGCCCAAGGTCATACAGAGGGCTTGTGCTTAGATTCAGGCGGTCTGGCTCCAGTCCGTTCTTAACCACTGTGCTATACCCAACAGCTATTAAAAGAATACTGGGTGATGGGCGTTCAGGGGGGCACTTGATGGAATGAGCACTGGGTGTTCTATGCAACTGATGAATCACTGAACTCTACCTTTGAAACTAATAAAACACTCCATGTTAATTGATTGGTTTTAAATAAAATTAAATAGATAGATAGATAGATAGATAAATGAATGAATGAATGACATGGTTCTAATTGTACCGGTCGATAATGATCTCCAAGATACGTTATAAAGTGGGGGGAAAAAATGGGGGCAAGCAACAGAATGATATGCACGTGTGTTTATTGTGTGTGTGTGTGTGCATATATGTATATATATATACGGACATGTGTAAAATATATTCAGAAGGAGAGCCCACTTGGTAGGGGAACTGAAGGACAGGGATGAGAAGGAAATAATTTTACCATAAAAAACTTACTTTTTGAAGTTGGACCATGGACATGTTTTCCATTAATAATACGATTATAAACAGTAACTAAGCTCATATCACTCTCCTGCTGGAAACCCTTTAATTGCCTACTACTTCACTTAGAACAACCAATTCTAGACCCCTAGCACAGACAACAATGTCCCACCTGCTCTATGCCTTCTTCTAGTGGAGTGTGCAACGCTCCTGGCTTTCTCTGCCCAACTCTCAGGCCTTCTTTTATAGCTTAAACATGACAAACCCATTCCCACCTCAGGCCCTTTGCACATGCTGTGTCTTCTGCCTACTATCTCTTTCCCATGTATAGCAACAGCTCGCTGCTTCTTGTTCTACAGGATTTGACTTAGCTCTGTAAGCATTCAAGTCAAAGATGTTTCCCCTATTCCCGTTATTTTTATCACAGTACCCTGTTTTATTTTTTCAAGTAGCTCTATTTATAAGCTGTAATTATTTATTTTGAGTCCACATTTTTACTGCCTTTATAATTTTTTTAACTAGAATAAAACTTCATTTGTCTTCTTTTACATGATCTTGCTAGCACACAGCACAGGGCTTGGCAAATAGTAGGTATTGAATAAACATTTGGTTAATTGTTTAATTAATTAACTAATTAACCCTGTTGTTCACACAGAAAGAAACCCAG
Source organism: Taxidea taxus jeffersonii (assembly GCA_003697995.1). Lineage (NCBI taxonomy): Eukaryota > Metazoa > Chordata > Mammalia > Carnivora > Mustelidae > Taxidea > Taxidea taxus. Next base: position 16,988 of record ML109170.1, read on the forward strand.
CATGTATGGGGATCTGAAAGACAGGATTTCCAATCCCAGCCTATAGTCTAAGTAGGAGACAGGAGGTTTTCACAGGAACTCTTCCATTCACTTATTGAAAGGGTCCCCAAACTGCCTCTCGAATGGCAGTTTTTCCCTGGGGTAGGGGAGATAAATGCATAAGTTTTGAAGCTAGATAGGCCAGCATTCAATTATGTCTAGCTGCACGTGCTGTGACTCTGGGTAAAAATTATTTCACACTACGAGCTTGAAATGTGTCCTGCAAAATCAGAATGGTGGAAAGAGTATGAGGAAAAAATAAAACAAAGGCATCCATCTTGGACTGTGGGAGTCCCCCAATTATCGGTAATTATATGAGTGCTACCTCTATCCCTCTTTTAAATGCACAGGTGCCTTTGGAAACCAGAGAGAGAGACCACAACTGCTGAAGGCAAAGCATGCTTGAAGGACTGGCACTCCCCAAAATCTGGAAGTAGGGTCCTTCCCCCAGGACCAGTCTTACTGCTATTTCTCTGGGCCTGGTGATGATGATGATGATGATGATGATGATGATGATGATAGGACAGTAGCAAACCCTAAAGCTACTAGAATCATCCTCGATACACTCAGGCCCCAGCATACTCTCCTGGACTCACAGCACAGAGCTGTATTTCCATAAACAGTGCAGTGTGTCCCTGCCGATGCCTGCTTCATTAGTATGACCCACGTTCTGTTGTAGTAATAAATTTGGAGTATAATGACTGCCTGCCAGGTCCTTTCAAATGCTTTGATGAAGGAGGATTTGGATGTCTTTTTTTTTCTTTCATATTATTCCACTTCTCCTTGGGCTGTGGAACCAAAGTTGGCTGGATCCTGTGAAACACCAAGGTGATCACTGACCTGCCTTTTCACTCAGTCCCAGAAGATCAGAGAACCTGAGTGCACCAAGGAGGGGCAGACTCCAGGACTTCAGGCAGCCCTGGGCCCCAGAGGAAGCCATGCTTCAGCCATGCAAGGCACTTGCACACAAGTCACGCTTCCCTTTGACAGTCTGTCTGTCATAACTCACAGGAATGATCACAAGGAACTCTACATGGC
>ML109170.1:18464-68735 GCA_003697995.1 Taxidea taxus jeffersonii
CTCCTAAGGATGGCAAGCCATGCAAGGGGCTTGTGCCCTGCCATGTATGCTGTCCGGCTCTGACCACCTTGCAAATGAGGCTTTCACAATTTTGTAAGGGCTGGTGTCCTCCCCGGGACCTGAATCCCCCTTGATCTGGGGCCACTTTGCCACCATCGGCCGGTTCAGCCCAACCCCAGCCTGTAAGACTGATCCTATCCCCAGGCAGAGGCCATGCAAGTCCCCTAAATCAGAGTTTTTACAATTCCCATTCTAACAACATTTATGAAATCAGACCACCTGCATTATCTCATCCATTCTTCTCGAAAGTCCTGTAAGGCAGGTAGTAGTGTGATTCTCTTTTTACTTATGAAGAAACAGAAGCTCAGAGAAGTTAAGTCTCTTGTCCATGTCCAACAGCCAGAAACTATTGGGGTCAATTGGTAGAGCATGGGGGGACTTTGTTTTTAACTCCTTACATACTACTACCACCCAGCTTCTGCCTCCCCTTGTCCAGCAGCCTGATCTACCCAACACTAGAGTCTTCATCAGGACTGGACTTTTTGATCTTGATTGCTATACAGAACTTCTCAAACTTCAATGTGTATGTCAATTACTTGTGAGTGATGTGGAGAAAGGGAGGGCTTTACAGAGAAGGGGGATGGGAGGAAGGGCATTCTAGGCAGAAAGAACAACAGGAGAAAAGAACTATAGACAAGAGCAATGCAACCATAGGGAGACCTTTGGGTAGCCCAGCCCATCTGGTATTGGGTCAGTCTCCCTGGCAGTTCCCACCCTAATAACATCCTAGATGGCCAGGACCAGGCTATCCAGATGGGGTGAGACATACAGACAGGATCTGACCACCAGGACTGCAGATGACATGAAAAGAAACTAGATGTGAGTTATCGGAGAAGGGAACACGTAGTTGGAAGGCAAATCACAAAGGCCAGTCTAGACGTGGAGAGAACTGGTTTAACGTAAGATCTGGTGTCCAAAGTTTCAAAGCGAATCCAAACCACAGCACGTCTATACCCTCCAGGAACCACCAAGCAAAGTGCTGGGTAGCACGTGCTCCTGTGGGGGACGCCATCCTTGGTTGAGCTGTTGGAAGCCAGCCTTGGTGTCTGGGTCTGCATTTACTAGATGTTTGCTATTCAAAACATGGTGTGGGACACAATATCGCCTCTATGGTATTCTTGCCAAAAACACATAACCTGAATCTAACTATGGAATATCAGCCAATCTCAAATTGCAGGGCATTCTATAAAATAATTGGCCTGTACTATTGGAAATTGTCAAGCTCGAGAAAGACAAACACAGCAGAGCAACAGTTCTAGATTACGTGAAACTCAGGAGACACAACAACCAACACAATGTGTGGTCTCACATTGTGTCCTGGACCAAGGAGAAAATCTCTGTCAAGAACATTATTGAAACAATTAAACATTTTTTAATACTGTCTGTTTTAGATAATAATATTGACCAACCTTAAGTTTCCTGATTTTGATAAATATAAGAAAATATCCTTATTCTTAGGAAATAGACATGTATTGAAGAATTTAGAAGTAGAGGGGTACAATGTCCCTGGCTTACTTCCATATAGTTCAGAAGTATATGATGTTATAAACATGTGATGAGAAAGGAAGGAGGGCAAAATTATTGAATTTTTATTTGGGTAAAAGTATATAATGTTCTTTGTACCATTCTGGCAACTTTCCTGTAAATCTGAAATGAGATCAATTTTTTTAAGTTAAAAAAAGGGAGAAAGAAAGAAAAAGACTTCATATATATAAGAAGAAATAATGAGTCTTTAAGCAGAAATTTATTAGAATGACAGGCCCCATACAAGACCCACAGAATCAGAATCTACATTTTAACAAGATCCCAATGTGATTTATATCCCCATTGGGAATCTTCATCCTATTATAACCCAGGCTGGCCACCTGATCCTGGCTGTCACAAATCATGGCTAAGATATACCCCCAAACTCCTGTTCATCCCTCAAAACACAATCCAGAAGCCATCTTCCATATGAAAATGTTTTTTCCCCTGCCTACAGCTCCCTTCTAATATTCTGTGCTGCATTCAGTGCTTTCTAAAAACATTTTTAATTGTGTCCCCATTTTCCACATTACATTGGAATTCAGTTTCATTTTCCTATTAGAATAAAATACCTCTTCTTTGTGTATCCTCAGCACTGAGTCAGGCAAATGCTGGTTTTAGGGAAATTTTGAATGCATTAGTGAATAAATATGTAAATGAATAAATTTAGTTCTGTGTCGTCAACCCCCATGCTATATTTAAGGCTCCAGGAACATACTGCTGGAGTCCTAGAAGAGACCAGAGGTAATTTAGATTCAAGCCAACACAAGGTATCTCACCAGCAGGGAATAAAGGAGTTGGTAGGAAGAGAAGTTCCCGAGTGTAGATATCCATCCTCTAACCCAACATTGCTCCAATGCAATATGAAGATAACTAGTTTCAAGTTCCCTGGGAATTCTTAGCAGTTGTATAAATTGCCACTGGCTTTATGACCCAGTAACACATTGTTACCGTAACAATTCATTGGTAATGTCCGCTTGCCACAAGATGTGTGGGTGTTCCAAAAATACAATAAATAGTAAAAGATACGCTTGGCCAATACAATGGTTTAATCATGGTTACTAGAGGGGGAAAGAAGACGGGCCAAAAAGAGAGAGATTAGGAGGCTTGTGACATTGTTATCCTAATAGTTCTGTGCCTTTAAGAGATAGCCTTTTCTCTCAAATCCAGCAGGTGCAAGCAGTGATACAGGACAGAACATCAGAAAACTCAAATAACGGAAAGGAAAGGACAGGCTTTGGTTTGGGAGGCATGATCTCCCCCTCTTGCCTTCACATACACGATAAAGGATGGATTTATAATGAGCTGCTTCTATCCAAGAAGTAAAGCACATTTAAAAGAACCTACTAGTTACAATCTAGCCTCCCCAGTGTTTTCAGTAAAAGGATAATTTCTAATATCAAACTGAAGCATCCTAGGGCGTGTAAGGCTGTGTGGACTCTAGGTCTTTCAATACAGACGAGATCGGCTACCATAGCACTTGCAGAAGAAATATTTTATTTTAACTCAACGTGGGACTTTTTAAGAATTCCCCCAGGAATGGGGTTTCGCAAAAAACTGGAGCTTAATTTAATGAGGGTGAAAAGTTTAAGAAAGAAATACAAAAGGAGAGTCTTGAAAGCACAGAAGACACTCGGAGCAGGAACCTGTGCCCAACTAGCTGAAACATATCAGCAATGGCAGTGAGCAGAATGGGCCCTTATGAGCTTCTGAGCCTCTCCAGGGATTTTCAGTGAAACTCTCACCAGCCTGCTGAGTGTGCCAGAAGCTTCTCAAATGTGCAAAGAAGAGCCATATAGGATTGCTCGAGGAAGTTTATTTATTTTAATACCTACTGTGTGCTAGATAACTTCATTTATGTCTGTGGGGAGGCAGCCTAACCTCCATTTTGCAAACACAAAATCACAGAGATACCAGATCACAAGTACGCAAGATCACACAGTCTTCAGAAAAGTCCCATCTCCTGACTTGAGGGAGGCCACAGCAGTCCTTTAGAAAGCTGTCTCTGTTTATAGAGCCATCAAATCACCTCTCTAGTGCCTCCTCCTATTTATACTCTGAACCTCACAGCACTGCAGGTGTGCCGACAGACATCCACTCTGATCTCCACTTGGGAACCAGTTACCAATCTCCCAACAGATTTATCATTTCAGCCTCCTCCTTTGATTCAAAGGCCACTTTCAGGGGCACCCGGGTGGCTCAGTATGTTAAGCCTCTACCTTCGGCTCAGGTCATGATCTCCGGGTCCTGGGATTGAGCCCCACATCGGGCTCTCTGTTCAGCAGGGAGCCTGCTTCCCCCTCTCTCTCTGCCTGCCTCTCTGCCTACTTGGGATCTCTCTATATATATGTCAAATAAAATCTTTGAAAAAAAACAACAACAAAGGCCACTTTCACTCATGATGTACCTTCAGTCCCTTTTGGTTCTCACTGCAGCAGCCTTGAGCAAATGCACCCAGCAACTTTGCCCAGACCTTAAATGTGAACTCCATTGATTAAGCATGTGATTTATGTTCCCCTGAGAATGGCCATCATCAAGAAGACAAGGGATAACAAATGCTGGCATGGGTATACAGGAAAGGGAACCCTTGTGTCCTGTTGCTAGGAAGGAGAACTGGTGCAAACACGATGGAAAACAGTATGAAGTGTCCTCAAAAAATTAAAAATAGAACAACCATGTGATCCAGCAATTCTACCTCTGGGAATCTATCCGAAGGACATGAAAACACTAACTCAAAAAGACATCTGTACCCCCCATGAACATGGCACCATTATTTCCAAAGGCCAAGACAGGGAAGTAACCTAAGTGTCCACTGAGGCATGAATGGATAAGGAATCTGTGGTCTGTAGATACAATAGAGTAGTCTTCAGTCATAAAAGGGAGGCAGTCTTACCATGCGTGACAACATAGATGGACTTGAAGGCATTATGCTAAGTGAAGTAAGTCAGAAAGAGAAAAACAACTACTGTGATCTCACTTATATGTAGAATCTAAAAAAACAGACCACAAAGAAAACTCTTAGAAAAGGGATCAGATTTGTGGTTACCAGAAGGAGAAGAAAGGGAAAGGGGAATTGGAGAAAGGTGGTCAAAAGGTACAAATTTGCAGTTATAAGATAAATTAGTATCAGGAGAAGGCAGGGACAACATCCTGACTGTAGGAAATATAATAAAGTGTTAACAGCGTGGATCCTAAGAGTTCTTAACACAAAGAGAATTTTTTTTCTTTTTTTTATTGTACCTCTATGAGATGATAGATATTAACTCCATATATTATGGTACTCATTCCACTATATATGTAAATTAAACCATCATGCTGTTTGCCTTAAACTTATTCAGTGATGTACATCAACAATTTCTCAGTAAAACTGGGTGGGTGGGGGGATTCCAACAGAAAACAAAAAGAATGTGTCCTTCTTGCAACAATGACAGGACTGAAAATTTCCTTGATACCATGTATGAAAAAAAGACCATGTTAAGCAAATGAATGATAGCAACAGAATCTAAGGGAGACAGGCAGGAAGGTGCAGGGAGGACTCAGCTTATTTCACTGGGGGAGGGTAATCTAGAAGCATCCACAGTGGACTGGAAGAGTCAAAGGGCCCACACTGGGGTCCAATCATATCATAGATGTGGTGATGAAAAATCAGGAAATCAGGAGCAACTTCTTAACCTATTTCGGTGAGAGAGAGGTTTTCAAATATTGTGCATTCTGTGTCATAATTATTCAAATATTCTTTTTTAAAATTACTAGTTCTAAGCAGGTAACTGAAGACTTTGATTTACACAGTTATTCTCCTGTCCTGAAATACGCAGGTGTCCCTCAGTGCCTACCATGCCCGTGGGACCAAGAGAGAGCTCGGATCTCGCGTGCTCACACTACCCCATGTCTGGAACACAGTAATTACCTAGTGAGTGTGTAGCTTAACAAATGTATCATGCTTTAAATGATATATTAGTTAATCATGTTGTGTTGGTTTAACTGTCTTCCTCTCTGTGTACCACCAGCCTGTAAGCTTCACAAAGTGGGGGCCCATGTCCTGTTGGGTTTACCTCCCCAGAGCCAGGCAGAGCTACTACCTAATATAAAAACTATTTGTCTTACATGCTAAACCCCCAATGACTGAGACTGGTATTCCCAATACACAACAAGCTGATCCAATCCAGCCTCACTAACATAATTTCTCACTCACCCGTTACCCAAATACTGCACTGTGCTCCACCCAAATTAGCGATCCCTTAGGCCCTAAGTATATCATATATTCACAAGTATTCTAGCCCAAGCTAAAGGGCCATTTCCCTTCTATTCTGACCAGCAATGCGGTGCTCTTCAAGTTCTACATCCATTAACTTTCCTGGACCACTGTTTCCAACACACCTTTAAGCCAAGCTCTCTTTGCCACTTAGTTTAACCTGCCTTGTAATTCCTTTAGCTTTTATAGTGCTCTGGTCTCCTCAACGCTAGTGGGAAGAAATGTGGTAGCAAAAACCATGCCTTATATTTCTTTATACATAACCAGACCTGAAATAATAGAACTAAGCAAACGGTAAGAATTCAATAATGTTGTAGGTTTGGAAATGATAATAATACAACTACTACATTTATGCAATCATAAATTCAGAATATATTGTCTAATGTTCAAATAAGGACACCTAAGTGACTGGAAATTACCCCATGGTTCTGATGAAGGAATAGCGGTTATACTAGAGAAATTTACTTGTAGTGCTCTCATTGCTTAAATATACATTTTTGTTAGATTCCATTTTTGTTTTTGTTTTTTGTTTTTTTAACTTCCACACTCCCCTTTTCCTTTCTCTTCAATGTCAACTGAGGATGTTCTGTGCTCTCATCCCTGTGGTGGGACAATCAAACATATTAATGTGTCTGCTTCTCTGCTCTCAGGAGGAACTTGTCTTCTAAGTCAAGTAAGCCCAATTCTTTCAAGATCCACAAATCAAATCCAAGAATTCTCCCACTCATGTCCCATTGTTCCATAACCAGTTTAAGAGCAAAATAATGCTCTATCATAGGCCCATAATATAACATTTCATCTAGGCTCTGACACAATTAATGTCTTCAAAAAAAAAAAAGAAGAAGAAGAAGAAGAAGATATATTTGTCTCTATCAGATACTCAATTTAAAAAAAAAAGAGTACATGTCCTCTGACTCATGGCCTGAAGCAGGCAATTGGAATGTGCAGTATTGGCAGATTGGGAGAAAAACTCATGGCTCAGAACGTTTTATGAGTCAGTCTTTGTTTTCCATGAACTCAATACAAATAAGCTTAGGCAGACTGGGGAAGTCATTGGTCCATTATAAGACCCTATAGACAGAGTATGTTTGGCAGCTGATCTAAGCCAACTCATACAAAGACTGGATGCTGACTGGGCTCTTGCCCTCACTTTATTTCCTTGTGACTATCACCTTCAATTATTCACGCTAGGTTTCTCATGAGGCTGGACCCATGGCCACTGGCAGTTCTCGAACTTGTCTCTTCCCACCTTTACTGACAGGGTGTAAGGTAGTCTCTTTCTTTGGATTCATTTCAGTAGAAGGTCCCAGAGAGATTCTGATTGGCTTGGTGTGGTCACAATGACCAGCCTTTGGGCCAGTAGGACTCAACAGCATAGTTGCCCACGGATGGAATTTCAAACAAGTTTCACAGCAGAGGAGAACGGAACTGCTCAGAAAAAAAAAAAAAAAAAGCAAGAAAGAAAGAAAAGAAAAAAGAAAAAAAAATTGACCTCTACTATATACTTAAAGGAGAAAAAAATTTTTTTAATCCACAAGAGTTGCTGGTTAGAATGAAAGAAAAAAAGAATAAAAAAGCTCAACAATGGTGAATTCTTTCCTATAGTGAGCCCCAATACAGAGATGAAGTACTTTGCTATAATCGAAGAAAATGCTAAAATCAATATCTACCATAATCCCCATCACAGTACATTAGAATTTCCTGTACAAGACTGTTTTCCCAGTGACAACTGAGCTCCCTATACTCAAGACCCTATTATATCTTTATTCCTAAGGCCAAACCCAGCACCACAATATGGTAGAGGTTTTTCTGCAAGTATATAAGCCTTGAAGAAAAAGGAAGAGAGGGAGAGAAGAAATCCTTTACCCAAATTGCTTACCATCTGGTAGATTAGATGTGACGCAGACAACTACAACCGAAGACAAAATAATTAATACTGAATGGAACTATAAAGGCATCCCTGAGTAATTCAGAAGAAATAATTTCATCTACTGAGGAAAATCAGATAAACATCTGTAAGGAAATTAACTCTTGAGTATTCCCAGAAAAACTCAATTTAGGGATCCAGAATGAGGAGATGGTGTCCAGATCAGAAACAATACACGGAGACATTGCACTGCAGCTCTATACTGCTAAAGGACAGCTGTCTTTCCTGCCTTATACATAAATAGGGAGACTTCAGGGGTTCTAGGGGTTCTAGGAAGACCCTTTACCCCTATCTTCATAAAAAGTTCACTTTCACCTCTTCATGTTGCCTGAAAATTATTAGTAAGGTATGAAGATTTTCCCTCCATAATTAGGGATAAGATTTTTAAAATGTAAATATTCCTTGGACCAGAAACAGAGTTGTTTATGTTAAGGAGTAAATGACTGATAGCTCAAGCTTTCTCTTAGAAGCGAACTGTGCCAGAAGGATAAAATGGAGACCTTAGGTTCTGCAGATCAGAAAGACATTGCTGAGTGAAAGCTGATGAAAGAGAAGATAAAATCAATCCCAGGTAGGCAGGAATTGTATTGCATATTGGGCTGAAAATGCACAGTGACATTCTTTCTGATGCTTGATCTTCTGCTAGGAAGTAAAACAGGCAACCCCTGGCTTTGTTTTAGCATTTCTGAATTTTAGTAGATAAAACTTAGGTAGGAGCTTGGCTCACCACTAGACTCTGCACTCTATCATGTCAGTGGAAATCAGCCTTTTAATGAGAATCAAATCAGCCCATAAAGAGTAAGGAACAGGGACACCTGGGTGACTCAGTCAGTTAAGCATTTGACTCACATTTTCAGCTCAGGCTGTGATCTCAGGGTTGTGAGATCAAGTGCTGAGTTGGGCTCCCTACTTAGCACAGAGGCTAAGTCTGCCCATCACACGCCCCCACGGCCACCCACGCACGTGCTCTCTTTCTAAATAAATAAGTAAAAATCTTGAAAAAAAGGCAAGGAAGAGTTTTGGTTTAGCATTAGTTATTTTGTCACAATGTCTTATATAACAAATTCAGGGACTTAAAAATAAACTTCGATCAATGCTCAGGGGCACATGATATGATGGTTACTTTTATGGGTCAACTTAGCTGGGCTGTGGTATCCAGTGGTTGATCAAACACCAGTCCAGATATTTCTGTAAAGGTATTTTGTAGATGTGATTCACATTTATAATCACTAGGCTTTAAGTAAAGCAGATTACATGCCATAATATGGGTGGGTCTCATCTGAGCAGTTGAAGGCCTTGAGAGCACAGACTGAAGGCCCTGAGGAAAAGGAAATCCTGCCTCAAGACTTCAATGTACAAACTCTGCTTGAGTTTCCCATCTCCTTCTCCTCCCCATAGATTTTTAAACTCAAGCCCACATTATTGTCTCTTATTTGAATTTCCAGCCTGCAGGCCTGCCCCATGGACTTCAGACTTGCTAGCACAATCACATGACCCATTCCTCAAAATCTCCCTTCTTCTCTCCATAGATGGATAGATGATAGATAGACAGATAGATGCTCTATTTCTCAGTAAAACCCTGACTAATACACATAATTAGAAAGGTGAGCAATTCTTTGAGTCTCGGGTCCTCTGGGCTCTCTCACATATGCAAGTGTCCTGTCCCTGCATGCTGTCCTCTTGTGTCCTAGGAGACAAGCCCAGGCTTGCTGTCAGAGTAGTACAGTGAAGGTAAAGAAGCAAACGAGAGAACAGAGGACCTCTTGAGGTCTAAACTCAGAATGAGCACACCACCACATTCTGTTGGCCAACACAAGTCAAAAAGCCAGTCTGAATTCAAGGGGTGAGACCACAGACCGCATGCCTTGGTGGGAAGAGCTACAAAGTCAATTAAAATGGGTGTGGACCCAGGGAAGCCATTCATTGGGGCCACTATGCTGTCACCCTAACATTCTTAGAAAACAGCTCTGCAAAGTTTTCACAATGACGCAACTATGACCTGTAACCTAGCTTGATGACAACTAACCCATTCTGAGTGACTGCGGGAATGTGGCTATCCTCTGAGTTTTTCTTAATATTTGCCCAAGCAGCCAGGCTGTTAAAAGGAATAAGGACTGTTGGATCAAAATATCCTGAATATGATAACCCATAGACTTGATAGTTCTATATGCACAACACTCAACAGCTTACAAAACATTGTTGTATCCAGTATCAAATTGGATTCCTAAGATTTGGGAAATGCTAAGGGTCTAAGTGGAATTAAAAAAAAAATAAAACAAAAGGGCGAGGAAGGAGTGAAGAAAGAAGAAAGTTGGGCCTTCAAGGCATTTCCGCCTCAAGACAAATACTATACAGAGTACTTCTGGGGGCGGGGAGGGGATGAAGCTTCTGTGAACCTAAGGGACAATTCTGGATTAGATTTGGAAATGGATAGTGAGTTGACCAAGATGACAAATGATATTAGGTGGGATATATGGCACCAACTCCTGGAGCAAGAGAGCAAAACAATATCTTTGGAAGATAAATTTAGAGAAGAAAGTCTTCCTAGGTGTAAACAAAAGTATATTAAATGTGGTTATGTTTTTATTTGTTTGAAACACTCTTCGTTCCGCCTTCCCTCTCTTAGAAAAAGGGAGCAGGGGCAGGGAAAGAAAGGGACCCCAAGAAAGAGTGCAGAAGAGGGAAGGAAAAGGGAAAAGCACGTCAAGCCTCTTCTGCAAAATAGTCCAGAGTCGCATCAGGGAGGCTGGAGATGAAGTGGGCGAGCGCCATGAGCTACTTGGGGGGTACTCACCATTGGAGCTCCAGTGTACATGGGAGCCTGCCATGGCATGACTGGGAAAACAGAAGCAACTCTGAGACAGTCACAGGCAGGCTGCACTCTGAAATGACAAGAGATTTAGGCAGATGTGCTAAGAGTTTGAACATCACTGTCCCTGTTGGCACAATGACAGAACTCCCCTCACAGCTGTCCCTGGAGTAAGGTCAAGTGTTAAAAACATACCCACGATTGAACGGTCTGATCACAGCACGCAGACCTTTTCAACTGCTTGGGGATATGAGGACAGCAGTTTGATATTTATTAAACAGCAGCAGGATCTGGAGTAGAGTACCAATCCCTCTGGAAGCTCAGGTCCCAGCTCAGAGAAATTTTAAAGGCATAGAGCAAAAGAGACGCCCAGTCTGAGCAGTCACCATCACCAGAGTCAGACTGAACTTTTATAATCTAGCCTCTGTGAGCAGGGAACAAGTCCACTTTTAGCATGAAATGTTTTATTAATCTTCTCCCTCTTGGAAACTTTTCTACAGTCAGCCATCTGAGAAAACCCTAGATGATCAGGAAAAGTGGGAGTACTTTCCCCAGTGGAGACTATAAAAAGGAATCAGAATAAATGATAATAGAAGGCAAGAACAGCTACAGTCCACCCATTCCAGCGACTTTGCTAGTCCCGTCAATCAGAGGAAGTAGTTGGGATAGACAGAAAGCATCTGACTGGGGACAGGTAGAAGAAAGAAGATTCTGCTAAGTGCAAACAGACAAGGAAGTCCATAAAAGAATGTCCAAGGAGTGAAACACAATTTAAAAAGTGATATCCGGGGCACCTGGGTGGCTCAGTGGGTTAAGCCTCTGCCTTCGGCTCAGGTCATGATCCCAGGGTCCTGGGATGGAGCCCCGCATCGGGCTCTTTGCTCAGCAGGGAGCCTGCTGCTCCCTCTCTCTCTGCCTGCCTCTCTGACTCCTTGTGATCTCTATCTCTGTCAAATAAAGAAATAAAATATTTTTAAAAAATAAAATAAAATAAATAAAAAATGATATCCAATAACACAGATCAAAATAAATGTGAATTCAAGAAGATTCTGTGAAAAAGCCTAAAACTAGAAATTTGAAGAAATCGGTTTAGCATGTATCTCCGCCACTCACTGGCTGTTACTGTATCTCCTTGAGTCTCAGTTTTTCCCTTGTGAAAGGGATAATAATCCTAACTGAAGTGTTTGGGGGAGCATCATGGAGAGAAGGCCTATGAAATGCCTAGTAAGCTATAAATGTAGCTATTCAAATGTTAATGTCCATAATTGGCATTATCATGTTTGATAAAACGGTGATTCTGGCACGTAAATTTGCATATCCTTTAAAAGCTACAAAAATGCTGATATTATAACTGTAGTCACAGTTGAGGACCCAGTAGCCATCTAAATCTATCAAAAAGAAAATTATAAATAGAGACATGACTGAAATAGACCAGCCCTCAAAAGCTGATAAGGAAAATGAAAACTGGACCGTATCTTTAGCAAGAATGCCCCTTTAACTGTCTTCAAACTACATATTCATTCGTGCCAACTCTCAAAGCTATTCTGAGACAAAGCAGAGATCATGGTTTCTCTCTTGGGCTTTCAAGAACCCCCATTTGTATGGATTGAAAAATGGAGGCACATGGAAAGGCAAGACATTTGTACCAAATCCAGGTCGGCTGGGAACAGCCAGGCCTTCCCCAGCCGAGAGAACACCCCTGCAGAGACCCCAAGCTTCTGGCTAGGAGTAAACCACAGATGAGATGCAAAATACAAAATAAATGAAGACCACGTAGGGAAAAGAGAAAGATCATAGTCTGAGACATATTTTTAAAATAAGAAAGATAAATTCTAAGAAGGAAACATGTTGGGAGAACAAGACAAATGTTGAAATAAATAGGAAAAGGAGACAAATTTGGGCTATATAGAAAGTAACATTCTAAAATGTTAAACAATGAGAGAAGAAAAGGTAAAACTGGGAGAGGGAGATAAATACCAAAAGGCAATAAATCATAGAAATAGCACTTCTGAGAATTATTCTGAAGAAAATGCATCCCACAAAGCAAGTCTGCAAGAGTAAGACAAATGCAATGTGACTCACAGATACAGATATCATGACAAGGATGAAAACCACGGTTGGGAAGATAAATGCCCCTAGTAACACTGACCGCCCTGGCCTTCCATAGGGAATCAGAAAGGTAGACGTTTCCCTAAACTCTTCCTCTTGGGTTGTTCTCCAGTCTCTGTCTTTTCAGGACTGGAGTGGAGGTCACCTCTCCCTTACCTGATAGTAGCTCCACTGACTTTGTGAGGGACAGCTAGACTCTGACTTAGCTGGACTCAGTGTCTTAGGAGAGACAATGTGCTCCTTAGCCACCGACAACCTCTCCCTTGGGAAAAAGCCAGAACAAGGCTCTCGGATTCCCAGAGGCAGGCCTTGTCCCACGGAGGTGAATGGTTTCAAAGATGGCATTTGTCGTCAAAACATTTGCTCACCTTCTCCCGAAAGCTCTCTCACTGTCTTCCCAGAGGGCTGTCAGGATCAGGGTTTTGGGTTTAAGCTCATCACCAGATTCTACTGTGAAAATCCTTGGACAAGATTGTCATGACAAAATCGAGGCTTGCTTTGGAATCAGACTAAGATTTGAAATTCTATGGGAGTGGAGATCAGCTGTGTGGTGTTGACGAGTGAGTTAAAGTCTCTGAAGCCTCTGTTGCTTCATCTGGGAAATGGGAATGATGTTTAATATTTAGGGACAGTTAGAGACAAGCATACATTTTACCTAAAACATCTAGCTGCTCTTAGGATTCAAAACCAGTAGCTGGTAGAATAATTATAATTCATCACAATCATAATCCTTACCTGCTTGTGAGATCTGGGTCCAGATGGACTGGAACCTGGCCACCACAGAAAAGCCCAGAAATGGCGGGGAAGAGGACTGGAAGCTTTAGCATATCGTCTGCAAAAGCAGGAATGAGTCAAATTCAGGAAATAGGAAGCATCCAGAACACAGTGACAACCATTATGCAGAACATCTGTATCACGCATTAGAGATTCATCAAGTGCTTTCACTCAAGAAGGGACTTAAACTTTGGATACTGGGCATAAATGACAGGATGGGAAGCCTACTTACTCTCTTTATAAAACCATTTTGACTTTGTGAAGTAGTTTCATATCCATTATCTAACATGATCACTTCCAACTCTGTAAAAGTAAATGGGGCAGAGACTATCCATCTTGTTCTCACAATGAGGAACCTGAGGCCCAGAAAGATGGTGACCCACCCAAGGTCATGTAAGGTCATGCAATCAGTAGGTGGCAGCTAGTTAATGGCTCCAGATTCACAATGATGCTTGCTGCCAGCCATCCCATTCCTCTGAAAAGAGAAACGTTGCTACTTAGGCTGCATCAAGAGGACCCTCTTAGCTAAAAATACCTCATGCAAATGAATTCTCCTCGAGGGAAGAGAATACACAACCAAACAATCAGTGAGGGAGTAAATGCAGTTAACATGAAAATGGAGACCGGGAAATTGGCTCTCCTT
Organism: Taxidea taxus jeffersonii; assembly: GCA_003697995.1. NCBI lineage: Eukaryota > Metazoa > Chordata > Mammalia > Carnivora > Mustelidae > Taxidea > Taxidea taxus. Next base: position 32,563 of record ML109170.1, read on the forward strand.
TCCCCTCTCAAAGTGCCTGTCCTCAAACCCACAGCTCAGTGTCGCTTGTGTGCCTGGAAGAAATGCAGAATTAAAAAAGAAAATTAATTTAAAAATTTAAAAAAGAAAGGAAAATTTAAAAAAGAAAAGAAAAGAAAGTTTTTTAAAAATGCAGGATCTGGGGATCCACTATGGACCCATTGAATCAGAATCTGCATTTTAACAAAGTTCCCAGGTGACTCATATGCAGATTACCATTTGAGAAGCACTGATCTAGAGTAATTCCGACAGGAAATCATTTTGTCATTGATATAGTCCTGAATTCACCTTGTCAGGGAAGAGCTTTGTTTTGCACTGCTGGACCAAGAAGACTTTTAGGATGTATGTACCTAATTGTCTGCCTTCACGCCCTCCCAGAGCACATCCATGCAATTGCCTACTTCAATTTGTCTACCTGATTCCCAATTGGATCCTACCTTGACAGAATATATCCAAAGAGATCATAGTTGGGGGAAATCTTTGCTTCAGAAACAGACTTCATAGAGCTGGAAAGGGAATGAACTTGACCTAACCCAGATCATCTCAAAGGTCTCTTACATTCCTAAAATCCCACAGTCAAAGTTTCTATATTGCATTCTTGGTTTGAGTTCCTCGTTCTATATAGGTTTTGAGAACTTTTGCTTGCCCTGATATCTGACATTTCTCTGCCCTTTTAACCTAATTACCTGGAAATAAATTAACTTGCATTGCTGACTGCTCTCCTAACTACTTCTGACCTATCTTATCTGGAGTGTCACTCACTACGTGTCCACTCTTATTTGAACTGCTACTTCTGGGGTGCTACTTCTGGGGTCCAGATGAATAGTTTTCTCAGAATATTCTTGGGAAAGCATGTTCAGTCCATGACCCAGTTTCATTTGTTTTGCAAAAATAAAGCATCTATACCTGGCTCTTTCCTTTGGAGGTGTGGGGACACATTACATCATGCATGGGGAGGTCTCCAAGGGTCCTACACAAAGATGCACCATTATTGAACAGTATTATTATCCTATTGCCCCTCAATTAAAATAAGTGGCACTTAAAAATGCAGGAACAGCTGCTCCCAGCAGTGTCTCCTTGCAAAGCATTTGCGTTCTCAGTTTTTGCTTTTCACTACAGCCTTTTACATCTTTGTTTAAGCTGTGCTTCACACTCACCATTGTAAAATCCACAGGAATCCCAAACGTGAAATGCCCAATTCAATCCAAAACCAAAAAAGAGCTCAAGGCCCAAGAGAATGCTATGCCTGGACCCTGAAGGCCCTTTGCCATAAGGGCATTCTGTAGCAGAAGCTTAATGGGGTCTTCCTGTGATGCAGTCAAATCCACAGGCTTCACACTTGGGTCCTATAAGAAGTTAGTGGCATGCAGTGAAAGGAAACACAATATGTCAACTACATATGTTTACCATTGGGAAAAAAAAATCCAAATGCATCTGACTCAAAAGAGAAGGATTTTCATGCTTCTTTACTTCATTATATTTCATCCCATAAAATAATTAGTGTCAAATATAGAAAATGAAAAATAATCAACAGAAATAAGTTAACTCTTCATACCTTCTATTGTCGCTCACATCAGAGCCCTTATTCCGACTTCCCTTATGCTAATCATTGATAAACAGAGTTTACTCCTAGCCCAAGCCAGCACCTAAACCTGGGTACCAGATCTCATCAACTTTCCCCACTCATGAATATCACTACAGAAATTCTCTTCTCTCTCATTCAACATCCCTTATTTCTATCAAACTACCAAACCATTCCCATGAGCATCCAAGCATACTATATTATTTCACATTTTTAAAAAATATTCTTTTTAAATTACACCTACATCTTCTTCAACTTACTGCCCCCCCCCATTTTTTTTTAATCCCCCATAAACAAAATTCCCTGCAAGTATTGTCTCTACTCACGATCTTCGATTTCTTTCCTTCTATGCTGTTTTGAACATTTTCCAGTCTGGCTTTAACACCTCTGCCCATCTCCAATAAAACTGCTCTTATCAAGGTCAACAGAGAACAACATGAGGCTACACCAATTTCGAATTTTCAGTCCTTCTTTCATTTGATCTATTAGCAGCATTTGCTAGCATTGATCACTTCCTCCTTGATGCACTCTCTTCACTGACTTCCAGTACTCAAACATTTTTGATTATCTTTTTACCTCACTGGTAGATCTTTCTTGGTCCCTTTCTCTGGTTCCTCCTCAGTTTCCTGATTTTTAAACATTTGAGTGTCCCTGGGCTGGAGCCTTAGTCCTCTCCATTCTCTGCCTACATTCATTCCCTCGGTGATCCCAACTGCATGAGGGCTTTAAATGTCATGTTCATGTAGATGACTACCAAATTTATATATCCAACCCTGACATCTCCCTTTAACTCCAAATATTGGCTCTCTAACAGACATCTCAAACTTAACATGTCCCAAACTGACATCTTTATCTTTCTCTTCAAAGCCACTCCTCCCTCAACTGTTCCCATTTTAGTTAAAGACAACTCATCTTTTATTCGTTGAGGCCAAAACCGTGTTTTCATCCATGATTTCTTTCCTTCTCTCATACCCCATAGCGAATCCAACAGAACTTTTGTTCTATTTACCATCAAACTTTTGAGAACTTGATGACTTCTTATCAACCACCTGTTCTCAGTGTGGTTCAAGCCACCACTATTTCTCACCTCCTAAACAGCCTCTGCTTACTGTTTCCATCCTCTACAGTCTACATAGCAACAAAATGGATCCTTTTAAAATATATTAAATCATGTCGGGGCACCTGGGTGGCTCAGTGGGTTAAGCCTCTGCCTTTGGCTCAGTTCATGATATCAGGGTCCTGGGATTGAGCCCCTAATTGGACTCTTTGCTCGGTGGGGAGCCTGCTTTTCCTTATTTCTCTGCCTGCCCCTCTGCCTGCTTGTGATCTCTCTCTCTGTGTCAAATAAATAAGTAAAATCTTTTAAAAAATAATAAAGTAAAATAAAATATATTAAATCATGTCACTGTTCTGCTAACCTTCTAATGGCTTCAAATCTTACTTAATAGCTAAGTCAAGTTATCATTTTTAGGACTGCATTTAGGTACTTATGAAATGATGATGATGACAGTATTACCTACCTCATGCAATCATTGTGAAAAGTGAATACAATAATGCTTGTAGCTTGCTTAGGACAGTTCCTGGAATATTCTAAAAGCCCCCAAATACACACTACCACCATCATCATCATCATCATCATCATCAAATGCATACATTGATAATATACTCAATAGGATCAATAGTATTGTATGTCTATAAAATATAATAAGATTTAAAGATAAAACTAGGAATTCTGTTCTACTTTCTGTCCATGTATTCTGAAGAGCCAGACTTAACATCAGACACATCATAAGCCCTCTTTGGTATGGGGATAAATAAGATTGCTAAGCTGGCAATGAAAGTTTCCTAGTGGAGACAAAAAGAAGAGGACACTAACAATAAAGTCAGTGAGGTAGGAAAAGTCAGTGACAACAACCAAGAATGCAGACAGGAAATCTATCCTGGGCACATCTGTCCATGGGCATTCTGTCTCCCTAACTTTTCTTCTGCCAACTCTGAACTCTGCAACCCTGTTTCTTGAGTAGAAGGCGGTCAGACATTCATGACAATCTGCAACTGGACCTTTCAAGTCCCTTGTGCTACCTTCCCACCCCCGCTGTACTCTGACATCCCAATTTCTGCTCCCTCCCTCACTCCTCCCATTTGGTCTTGATTTTTGAGGAGAGCTGTGTCAGCTCTGTACCAGCTGGCAGAGAGACCCGTAGGAAAAGGTGAATGCATCTTTGTGCTGGCGTCTAGTGATTTTTTTCCCTGTGTGTGTGGTTTCTTTTTTCCTCCTAAATTGACTATTACCATTTTCCTATTTTTTTTTTCTTTCCTATCTGAATGGTACCACTAATGCAGTGAGAGAGAAAAAGAAAAAGAGCCAAAGCCCATTAAAATATAACAACAAAATAACCCAAGGCTCAGAATGCTGAGGTGGCTTCAAGGAGTCCTCTTTTCCTTTCTCATTATCTCTTTAATTCAGCTACCTTCCCCACCCACTACCCTGAATCAAGCCCCTCCCTTCTTCCTCTTCCTTGATGTTTTTATTTTCCACACTTGGCCTCCTAGTATCCCACATTTCTTTTCTTCCCTTCCATTGTCCTGTCCTTCTTCTCTCTGTCCCTCCTTCCCTGAAAGATTTCTTTACAGCCTCGGCCTCTTTTTTCAGCCATTTCATGAGCTATTGTTACAGGGTCCCTGTGCTATTAATTCTCACAAGACCAACATCCTGAGGACGCCGTGAGGGTGGTGGTGAAGGCAAACCAAAGGAAGCAGAAGACTATTCCACTGCACAGAAACCTATCAGCAGCAGATGACGAAAGGCGCATGAAAAGCAGGAATGGAGACCCTCCCTGCTCGGGAGAGAAAAGAGCACGGGGCTCTGAAGCAGCAAGTCATATAGAAAAAATTTGCACCTGGGGAGAAGACAGACTCTACCCTTGAGTTGCTTGGTAACTATCTGCAGGTCATTAAACCTTGGCAGCCTCACCTGTAAAATGGGCATCACGAACACCACCTACGTCTTAGCCTTCATGAAGATCAAATGAATGGTATGTAGGAGAAGTTAGTATAACTACAAACTGCTCTACAAAACAAGGTGGTTCTTATCATTACCGGTGCACTCTCTTTTGAGGACAAGATATGTATTTATTCATCCTTGTGGCCCCAGAATTAACAGATGACCTTGCATGTGGTAGGCAGTCAGTGGATTATGGAATACAACTGAGTTGAATTCCCATTCTTCTCACATACTCTGGAAACTCCCTAAATGTTTTATTTCAACAATAGCCATTTTTTTCCTACTTCTCAAAATTGCCAGGACTAAATAAAACACGTTATTGCACTATAATGAAATAGCTCCTATGCAGCCATTAAAAATTACCTGTTTAATGAGTTTAAATAGCCTGACAAAATGCTCCTGTTATATTGCTGAGTTTTTAAAACAAGATACAAAACTACCTATATAATATGAATCCAAATATTGTGTCACATATGCATATACTTCAAATATTACAATATCCCAAATATTAATATGCCAAAATAACATTACTCTAAAATATTGATAGCAGTTACTTCTGGATTGCAAGTTTACAGGTTGATTTTGATAATTTTTTTGCCTTTTAGCTGTTTTCAAGAATAATTAAGCTATATTTTCATATTAAAAGCATAAAATGCTATCTTAAAGATTACAATGGCCAGGAACAACTGTATGTACCCTTCCCTACTCCCACCTTATCCACTGTACTGGGTTCTTCTAAGATGATAAGTGAATATAGGGTCAGAAAATCCCTAAGACACCAATGAGCATATGAATTACTTAATTTCTGGGATATCACATCTAAAATCACAATGCCTTTATTCTCTCAAATACCAAAAACTTTATCTCTCTATGCAGAAAATTTGAACTGGGGTTCGTGTTGTTGAGTCCAAAGATGAGTTACCATACAGTAAAAGGCAAAGGAAGAATGAAGAATTTCCTAAGGTCTTCATTCAGTCACCTGAGGTAATTCATTTCTACTTCTCCTTGAAGGAAGTGTGCTCACAGATCACTGAGGGAGGGTTAGCCAGTTGTTTTAATGGGTGTGAAATCAAGAAGGCTAACATATCAAGACCTCTCTGGTACTACGCACTGTCAGGATACCTTAGGTAGAATATGACACTTGATAATGGACAAGGAGGAGGTAAGGTTTATGAAAAACACTACCTTTCTATGAAAAACCTGTATTTTGATGTGCTCACTGCTCTTCTAAAAGATACAGCATCTATCCAAACACTGACTTATTCAGTACTAAGCTCCCAACTTTCCCAAAGACCGTGGGGAGTGTTTCTTCACACTTGTTTTATATTTTTATATACTAAAGTCTTCAGTCCTCTTAATCCAACCATCTTCATCCTATTATTTGTTGGAGAGGACTTGTATCTGCTTGTCTGGAAACTTCCCTGTGTTAGGTGAGTTCCACCAAAGGTTTCTGCTTCAAGTAAACTAAACAAAGGTATCATCTGAAAGAGAAAAGTTAAAGACTTTAAACCTTCCAGATATTGTAGTCTGAATCAGAAGGAAATACAGTGTAAAATCATGGTCAAAAACTAGGTCTTCTATGAAGCTATGTCTTGAAATAATTGGCAAAGTTAAGCAAGGGCTCGGAAGATCAAGAGAAATTTCTTGGACTCCAGGACTGAAACTGTTCCCCAGAGGTAGCATCTATGCAGACAAAATTCTGTTCTTGGACCATCCTTTTCTGGAAGATAGTTTTTAAAGCATCTAGACAAAAATGTGCCTATAAACTATATTAGCCCTTGACACATGTCTTCTAACTGGTAAAACGCCTCCACATTGGAGACTCTCAGGTAACATTCTCCAGTATATGCAGACATTACACAAATTTTAGTTTCCTAAAAGAACTTTGTAAAGAGAATATGGGTTTATAATGCGGACCTAGGTCTTCTTTAGATTCACAGGACACGTTTTTGTCTGGTATGGTTGCGCATTTTGTACATTTCACTGGGCAGCCCCCCTCACTGGATCCTTTTCTAACACTGAATTGATGTGTGGGAAGCCAAACAAATATCTTATGCCAGAATCCCAGCTTCTGTGATGATAACAGATATGGCAGCCATTTTCCCTCAGGTAATCTGATACCACATATATATACACTATCCCCAGTGTGTTATCTTTACTTCAGAATTTTACCTGGGTTAACTCAGCTTTCACTAATACCTGACTCATTTTAGCATGGACTCAAAAAAAATTTTTTTAAGCTTATAAGCTTTCAAATTTTGGTTGAATACTGCTCCTTGGACACTTCTCAACCTTCATAATAAATCTTACTTTTTGCTATTGGGTCACTAGATGTTTCATACCTTCCTACAGGGTCATTTATCTTAAACAACATATATTTTCTCATTGGCTGTATAATTACACATATTTTTTCTTGTTTTATTCACCTGTAGCAGAGGGGGAAAAATGAACTCTGACCATATAATGTGGTTATTCCTCTTTTGCCACAGTCACAGGAAGGAAAAGTAACACAGAGAACATCAAAACCTGGAGAATGCCTGAAGTGCAAAGCCTTTTATAACTAGATTTCACAATATAAACCACTTTGAGAAGCTTCCAGAATGGCAGGCACAATAGTAAATCGACAGTGCCATCTGCCAAATGGCCTGGAGATACAGAGAACCCTTGGACTCATTAATTATTGATGACAATCGGAGTCAATTTGACTTCATTATGGGCCAAGAAGAGGAAATCATTAGGAGCTGGTTCTTAATGGACCTAAGTATAATGGGGGATAATCTGAGGGTAGCAAAGACCATCTCCCCACCTCTTCTCGCCCATCTCTTTGAGAGTAGCAGTGTAACCAGAGCTATACAAGTGTCTAAATAATTTAGGCAAAAGTCAAGTGGCAGGAAGCTCTGAATTTCCAAAACCAAACATCTACCTGGCATGGCTCACAGTTCTTCAGATAATTGTGCTAGCCTCTCTTGCAGGGAGGAAGACTATTTAACCAAAACTGAACTTCTTCCAGAACGTTTACCTGTGTTTAGTCTATCCCTTTGGGGGATAATGCAAGCAAGCCACCTCCCCGAAGATTAAGAGCGGAGGAGTTAAGCCATGCCGTTCAAGTGTGGAGATGCAGGGATAGACTGAGGCTCTGAGTCACATGTACTCAGCTTCCCGGGCCCTTCCCTCACTCCTACATGCAGCCTCTGTTTATCAGAGCACAAACTTCAGCAAAGAAATGAAGCTGAGTACCGTATCTGATTGGAACTGCAGGGGGCTTTCTGTAGACAGGATGCAATTACTCAACTTGGATTGCAGCCAGAGCCAACACTCCTGTGATCACTCCGATTTCTTTGTATTTCTCTAGCACCTTCTCTAGCACAGCTCTTGCAGTTCTCCCATCTGAGCTTAAGAAGAACTCCTGTGCCTCCCCAGCAGCTTTTCTTTTAAACAATTCACTTCAACTGAACAACACAGAGCCTGTGATAGTCCCAGTTGTTGTTCAAACCATTCTGGGCATTATAAGCAAAGGTAGGGCACCGTGTATGTGATCAAAAAATTTAGTCTATTTGTGGGACCAAATTCTAAACCAAAGAAATAATCAGAGAGCAATAGAAAGGACAAGCAAGCACAAAAACAAGGGCCACAAGCCAGTGTTGTTGTTATTCCTAGGTAGGAAAGGGAAGCATACACTCTCTTCTTGGCTACAGAGAACAAAAAAACTGATCTTGAATCGAGTTAATTTGTCCATGGTCATATCTACACATGGGAAATGAATTGGAATAGCATAGATGTGCTTTGATCATCTATACAATCCCGGTTCATTTCTGGGTTTAGAATGGGACTTTTTCTCCTTTCTAAAACAAAGGGTCTGTTTGGGTTTGTTTTTTTTTTTTAAGATTTTAATTATTGGGGCGCCTGGGTGGCTCAGTGGGTTAAAGCCTCTGCCTTCGGCTCAGGTCATGATCCCAGGGTCCTGGGATCAAGCCCCGCATCGGACTCTGTGCTCAGCAGGGCGTTTTCTTCCCCCTCTCTCTCTGCCTGACTCTCTGCCTCCTTGTGATCTCTGTCTGTCAAATGGATGAATAAAATCTTTTTTTAAAAAAAGATTTTATTTATTTATTTGAGAGAGAGAGAGATCATGAGAAGGGAGAGGGTCAGAGGGAGAAGCAGACTCCCTCTTGAGCGGGGAGCCCAATGCAGGACTCGATCCCAGGACTCCAGGATCATGACCTGAGCTAAAGGCAGTCACTTAACCAACTGAGCTACCCAGGCACCAGAGGGTTTTTCTTAATCATACTTTCTTAGAATTTTTCCTTAGCAAGTGGCTTGGTCACCATGATACTCTATACAGCTCATCTTCACTCAAAAACTTCCAGCAACACAGATGCCCATTAATCCTTAGCATGATGGCATTTTACTCTGATAGTCTGATATACACTCATGTAACTTTCACACTAGAAACTCTAACAAATTAATTCAAAAATCTCTTCTGCTCATTTTTGAAGTGTCCTTTGCAGTTCACTTATATTTATTCTTTAAAGTTACTACTTCAGAATTTTAAATGGACATGGAATTTATTGGCTATTACCGTTAACTCTAATAGGAGGCAAATCAAATGCAATATCAAGAAGTTTCCATGATTATTAGTGCCCAATATGCAGCTAGTGCAGTCATTCCCAAAATGGACACTAGAAAAAAGTATGTTTATTTGAAGAGTATTTCAGGAAGGCTCCTATTTTTCAATATAATAAAGTACTTTCGTGACTATTCAAAATACTTGCACACACATGTTCCCATTTTTTTATTATTACAAAGATATTCTGAGGCAGATAAGACATATTTTCTTATTCTCGTGCTCCTGACAAAGAAACTCAGGTTTAGTGCTCTTCTGTGACTTGTCCAAGGTCATACTTCTAGGAAGTATCACAACCAGCTATCCTGATTCCTGGTCCAGTGCTCTCTTTGCTGCAATCTCTTGGACATTCTTAGGTACCAGATGTCAAGAACAGAGAAATTAAATGAGACAGGTTCTACACCATTTGCAAGCTGACAAATGAGATTACCACAGTCTCATGGATGATGACAGAAAATATGAAACTCTTGGTTCAGAAAGAAAATACTACTAATCACAGCAATCATCATAGTCAGAATAACAGCATTTTATCCTCAGTTGTCATAACCCAGTTCCTGCCATGAACTGGGTCAGATGACTCCCAAGCATGTAGTAAGCTCCGTTTTAGGATAGTAATGCTAACTCTTGGGAATCCAGGCTTTTTATAATATGCATTAAACATGCTTGCCCTTTGCACTGGAAGGAAACATTATCTTTATGATACTAGATATAAAGAAACTTCCCCTTCCTTTTGGAGAGATGTTTGTTATACATACATTCTATTAAAAAGAATCTAGAACAAAGGTATTTAGTACCTCAGTTTGAAAAATATGCAAGAATATAAGAGAGTGAAGAAAATTGTCTCACAATACTTACTTGTGCAGGAATTGTGGTTGGCTCCAGTGTAAGCAACCTATTCCAAGTGACAAAAACTGGCAAGTGGTTGAGTGACAAAGGATGTAAACCTATGTCTTTTCACTCTGTGTTTCATATTCTATTGTTCTCTGCTACCTGTTCCAGAGTGAGGCAGTATTTGGGGATAATGAGTATCTCTACATCCTCTGAATCATACCTTCTGGTCAACCAAGGTACCAAACCAAGTACCAAGTACCAAACATCCATTTCCCATACATATATTCTACACCCAATACATAGCCGGGTAATGCATTATAACTCTGAAGAGAATATGGGACGCCTGGGTGGCTCAGTTGGTTAACTCTGAAGAGAATAAAGATAGAAATAAGTGGACTTTTGATCCTTTGAAGTACTTCTCAAGAGTGTAAGCCCAAGATTTGGAGCCAAAAGAAGGAGATTGCATTGAATTAAAGGGTAAAGAGACACCAAAATGGGAGGCGGGGGTCCAACAAGGGAGGGAGAACACCAACAGAGCCAGAGAGCTAAATGGAGTAAAGAGAGATACTTAAGAAAAGAGATTTATCTCATAAGAAGTTCATGCTTATGTTACACCTTAATGCTCTTATAGGAGTAGCATCTCTGGGGAGAAATGAAACTCAGAAGCGCTGAATTTCATTTCTAGGTCTCCATGGTTTAAAGACCATGTCAATGCAAGGATTCTAAAGGGAAGGGAATCAAAAGATTGCACCTCTCCAGAAACTTACCGAAGTCTCTGGAAGGCTCACGATGTTTCCAGAAATGCTTTGTGCTATACAAAGTCTACTTGTATGGCTTGCATCAATTGACCGCCATCCCTTCCGGCTTCTAGTTGGGTTCAGTCAATGCAAGGAAGTAACTGAAGACCCATAGTGTACAAAGAGACTGCTACCAGAATATTAATTTCCCCAGCTCCTTCCACAGTTGACTATCTCCCTCTACCTAAGCTCCCAGCTCTCATCAGGCCATCCTCTCCAGACACCTATTCTCTATAGCATCATACTTAGGTCTCAAATAAAGTCCAATTCCCATTGTGGTAAAGTGCCAGCTTTTGGGTTCTTAATTAAGCTTCAGCACTTGCTACCTGTGTGAATTTGGGTAACTAATTAACTTCTCTGTTCTTGACTTCCTTATGTGTAAAATTGAGCTAAAAATGCCTCAGAGTGGGGGCATCTGGGTGGATAGTCTGTTAAGCTTCTGCTTTCGGCTCAGGTCATGATCTCAGGGTCCAGGATCAAGCCCCACATGGGGCTCCCTGCTCAGCAGGGAATCTATTTCTCCTTCTCCCTCTGCTCCACCCCACTCCTTGTGCTCCCTTTTATGTACTCTCTCTCTCAAATAATAAATAAAATAAAATAAAAAATACCTCAGATGGATGTGTGAAGATAAATAAGAAAATCCTTACCGTAGTGCCCGACATATAGTAAATAATGGATCAGCATTAGGTCATTTTTAATCATTTTATTGTTGTTGTTATTGTTATTTTTCAATATCAGCAGTATAGAAAAGAAGAAAGTTTTGCTCTCAAAGGCCCATTAACTTTTAAAACTGAAAGACCTAACTAGGGACCCAATAAATGTCAGTGAACATATGGCCCTCCTAAATAGGAAAATGTCTAGAACCTATCATATTCATAGCATATTCAGAGCATAGGTTGCAAATATTTCAATTGACATGTCAAATATTAACAGCCTGTGTTTGAATATGTTCATTCAGTTCAAGAAAGATGTCATCTCCATATCAAGGGATTAAAATCATTGTGTGAATGTTTCCTCTTAGCTGAGATTCCTTGCACATTATAGGATTCTCTATTATTAATCATTTTCTTTAATATCTTAATAATGTGATAGGAAAATCAAATTAGGCTGGTAGAAATTTCCCATCAAACCATATTAACTGTCTACTAAAGACTTCAGTTTTCTTCTTAATGAAAATGCTAACAGCCAGCTTAGTCTGCACACTGCATGGATCGGACAAGCTCCCAACCTTTCTTTTTTGGAGAATGTGTCAGAGCCATCTTGGAATCTCTCCTTTGTTGCCATTTACAGCTGATCAGTTTCCAATGCTTGTCAATTCTACCTTTATACCAAGTTCTCATTCTCTTTCTTTTTATGACTGCATAGGTCCCCATTACGTCTTGTGTAGGTGACTATTAGAGCCTCCAACAGTGGCCCCTACCAGGTCTTTTAACACAAAAATCAGTCTTCTACATTGTTGTCATATTAATTATCAAAGTCATATCACTAAATATATCATCCCCCTCTTCAAAAGTCTTCTGTGACACCCCATTACCTACCAAAGGCAGCAGTAGGAGGACACATTCTTAGCATTTCAAATACTCCACTTCTGGTGCTAAATTACTTTTCCAAACTTAACTACTCTCTTTACTTTCTTTGATAGCTCAATTGGATTTTTAAGCTATGCTGAACATTTTCACTTTTCATATTTGTGCAATATTTCCAAATGTACTCTCTACCTTCTCTGTCCTGCTCTGTGCATGAGAAAGCTGACCGATGGGGGCTTTCTTGCTCTCTGGTTTCTAACTGGGTTGGGCATTGGAAGCACAAACAAGAGATCAGAGAGCTGGAGGAAAGTTAGCATCATGTTCCTCTGCAAGCCAGAAGTGCTGTCAGGAAGCCTTCTCCATATGGCTTTCTCTATTGGTGTTCTAGTTACTTTGGTCTCCTTGCTCTCCAGGCAAGATTCCAGATACTAGACCAGCCTTTGTTGGTATCTCTAAAGCCTGATCACACTTCTGTAGACAAACCCTTTATTAAGCTCTCTTCAACTACACATTTCACTATTTGCAGCCATCTGTTTCCTGTTGGCACCCTGGCTGATACAGTAAAGAGGGACCAGGAATGGCTCCAAGAAACCAATCCTCAAGTAAGATTCAGGGTATGGATATGAGGAACACATGGATAACCTAGAACCAGGAAAGGGGACCCTGGTTATCTGGGCTTCAGTGGCTCTAAAATTGCTCAAATTAATAACCATGGTACCATAGGACAGGAAGGTATGGCACTGTCACGACAGTAGCAATTCTAAAGTTGGGAGATCAGATGACACCACTCCTGCCAATCACAGAAAAAGCTCCCTGAGAAAAAGACATATTGAAGTCCTTCGATTTCCAGCTTAGTCCTTGGGTAGAAAATTAGAAAGCCCCCAGACAGCTTTGAGGGAGGCCCTCACCCCTTCAGTTGTAGGAAAGATATGGCTGAGCAAGGTCACAGGGAAAATTAAACATCAAAATTTGCCGGATATCTCCTATTAAAAAAAAAAAAAGGTAAGGGCACCAGTGGGGAAGGAGTGGAATCCTACGACATGAGATGAGGACATTTGGGCAATGAATCAGAAGACTCTGAGAACTCTGAACCTGGTAAATTCTGCTGAACCTCCCTCATCAGTAGAGCAGCTACCCCTCATTTCCACCTTTTCTGATAGAATTCACCTTTCCCTGCAAAAAAATATTTTCAGTGACTTACATGAGGTCATTACCTTGCAAAATAATTCTCCCACCACCACCACCTGAATTGCCTCCAGGACCATACCAAGAATTAGAGCCCAGAAAGAGAAGCATAAGGCCCAATCCAGGAAGGTGTGGCCTGTGCAGAGAAAGAGTTAAGGACTTCACCCGCTTATAGTGCACACTGTATAAAAAGGTAAGACGGCAGAGTCTAAGGATGTTAGGTAAAGGTTGCCATTGGTGACACCATCCATCTACAAAAAGTTATCACTCCTGTTAGAAGGCCCTCTCCCGGGGCGCCTGGGTGGCTCAGTGGGTTAAGGCCGCTGCCTTCGGCTCGGGTCGTGATCCCAGGGTCATGGGGTCGAGCCCCGCATCGGGCTCTCTGCTCTGTGGACAGCCTGCTTCTTCCTCTCTCTGCCTGCCTCTCTACCTACTTGTGATCTCTGTCAAATAAATAAATAAAATTAAAAAAAAAAAAAAAAAGAAGGCCCTCTCCCTACAGCTCCCTTCTCTGAGTTTCAGTACAACCACCCCTTTCTCTTCCCCCTCAGGCTCAGAGGTAGTAATAGCTCCCCATTGTTGCTAGCCCCAAGGGATTGCATTACCACCCTCCTTGACTTTACTTAATTCTGCCCACAACATTGAACTTTCCTTAATTACCTGGTCCGAGTGGGCTGATTCCTGCCAGGACCCTGACTGACACACTTTCTTGTTTTCTGCTTTCTTGCCACGGTGCTTTTTATTCATGCTATTCCCTCTGCTCAGAATTTCTGCCTACTCATCCTTCAAAGCCCAACTTAAAAATCAGTTTTGAAATGATGCTTTCCTGAAAGTGGTACTGATTTATTCCTCCCTGAAACCATACTTTTCTTCCTGTATACCTCTTTGATGTTTCTTAGCAATTTCTTCTTTGCACTGTTGCTATTTCTAAACATGACGTATTTCCTTTCTCCATCAATAAGCTTCCTGCAGGCAGTATTCATGTTAAATTCTTGTTTTTATCCTTAATTGGCCTTGTCAAGTGGCTGATCAATAATAACAGCCTTATTTAATTGTTTCTGTTTTTCAGGTGCTGTTCTACGCCTCTCGTATATACTAACTGATTTGATCCTGCAACAGACTTTAGAAGTTACTACTATTATAATGTCCATTTTATAGAGAATGAATTGAGACTCACGTAACTTGCTCAGGGCCATAAGCTAATAAATAGGAGAACAGGAGTCAAGCCTGGCATATACTTTTAACCACAGGAACACAGTCCTCATTCAAATGAGCAGAAACAAGAAGGAAGCAAATTTGGACACACATTACAACATGGATAACACATTATGCTAGTGAGATAAAGTAGTTAGAAAATGGTAAGTAAGATTCCAGTTATATAAGATTGAAATCACAGAGAAAGAAAATAGAGTGGTGGTGTCTAGGGGCTGGGAGGAGAGGGGAAAGGGGAGTTCTTAATGGGTATGGAGTTTCAGTTTGGGAAGGTGGAATGTTCTGGAGATGGATGGTGGTGGTGATGGTGGCATAGTAACAGGGGACATACTTAATGCTACGGAAATGTGCTCTTAAAAATGATAAAAACGGTGAATGTGTTGGTATGGATAGTTTACCATGATTATAATTAATTAATTAGTCAGTGAATTAATTTTTTAAAAAGTGAGAAGAAATGCATGAGCCAATTAACAGGTTGACTCATTAATTAATGATGAGGTAGCTTGTGGAGTGGACTGCGGCAAGCCTGAGAAGGTGAGGCAAGACCATCTTTCTGCATCCGCTTCATCACGCAATCCCGGTCAGCATTGCTTCCATGGCCGTGCGTTAGGTTTCCATATAAGCATTGACGTTTCTCATTTGGGAGCCCTAGCAATAATCACATAATCACATAGGCTAAAGGAGAACCTCAATCATTGACCCCTAACCAATTAAGTAAATGGTTAATTGTCTTAAATTGTGAAAGATCCAATCCAGTAATATCAGATTTTTCTTTTTTTTTTTTTTAAGATTTTTTATTTATTTATTTGACAGACAGAGATCACAAGTAGTCAGAGAGGCAGGCAGAGAGAGAGGAAGAAGCAAGCCCCAATCAGAGCAAAGAGCCCGATGCGGGGCTCGATCCCAGGACCCTGGGATCATGACCTGAGCCGAAGGCAGAGGCTTCAACCCACTGAGCCACCCAGGCGCCCCGATATCAGATTTTTCTAAGAAAATTCTTAGTTTTATGACTAGGACCATGGTAAGTAGGCTCCCTCAGAAAAAGGGAAAGACCACCAACTCTACATGATGGAAGGTCTGGGCCCCATCTTGCTTCGCCTTCTCTTGTTATTCACCTTCTCTCCCAGACCGTTAAACACCCTCTACCTGCCTGTGATTCTCAAATCTTTATCTTCAACCTTGACCTCTTCCTAGTTCAAATTCAGATTTCAACTGCCTGCTTGACCCCTTCACACAAACATCTAACAGCTATCTGAACCTCAAAGAGACCAAACAGAACTCAGTTCTGCCCCTGCCTTCCCTTCTCCCTGGAAGTCTGCTCCTCACCCCAATCCTTCCCAGTAAAACAAATGCCACCACACCCCAGACAATTGCTCAAGCTTGAAAGCTACAAGTTACCCTAAACTCTTATATTCACCGAGTCCACTCCTATATTGTGATACGCAGTTTCTCTCTACTTCCAAATCTTCTCCGAAACTCCGCTATCACCACCTGCATCCAGTCTGCCTCCATTTCTCCCCCACACCACTGCAGTAACTCCTAAGTGCTCTTGCCTCCACGCTTGCCCCCTGTCGTTCATAGTCTATACAAAGAAGCCAGAAATGTAATTCTAAACAACCTGAAGGATATCACAGCAGTCTTATGCCTAAAATCTTCGAATCCAATTTCATTTTTCTGCATGTGGCTGTCCAATTTTCCCAATGTTTATAGCAGCAATGTCCACAATAGCCAAGTTATGGAAAGAACCTAGATGTCCATCAACAGATGAATGGATAGAGAAGAAGTGGTATATATATATATACAATGGAATACTATGCAGCCATCAAAAGAAATGAAATCTTACCATTTGCGACGACATGGATGGAACTAGAGCGTATTATGCTTAGCGAAATAAGTCAACTGGAGAAAGACAACTATCACATGATCTCCCTGATATGAGGAAGTGGAGATGCAACGGGGGTGGGAGTTAAGGTGGTAGGAAAAGAAAAAATGAAACAAGATGGGATCGGGAGGGAGACAAACCAAAAGAGACTCTTAATGTCATAAAACAAACTGAGGGGGGTTGGGGGGAGAGGGGTTGGGAGAGGGTGGTGGGGTTACATTATATGTTTAAATAAAGCTTAAAAATATTTATATATAATAAAAAAAATGAGAAAAAAAATCTTCGAATCCTCTCCATCTGAATTTAGAATAGAATCCAAATTCCTAATGCTGCCTTACAAAAACCCCATGTAGTTCAAGCCTCCACCTACCTCTCTCACTTTACCTCTTATCGTTTTTCTCCTTGCCCATTACACTGCAGCCTAGCTAGCCTTTTCATTATTCTTCAAATAAGAATTGCATTCTTATTTTATAGCCAACTATTCCCTCTACTCATAATACCCGTCCCTGTGATTATTCCATGCTGACTCCTTTAAATGATTCAGACTTTGTCTCAAATATTCCTTCCTCAAAGAGGCCCTCCTTGACCACTCAATCTAAAGTAGCCACTGACTTACTCATTAGTCTTAATTAATTTCATAGTGTCCATAACATTTTTCCTTCCTCCCTTCTTTCCTTCCTCCCTTATTTCCTATCTTCCTTCCTTCCTTCTTCCTTTCTTCCTTTCTTTCCTTCCTTCCTTTTTACTTCCTTCCTTCCTTCTTCCTTTCTTTCTTTCCTTCCTTCCTTCCTTCCTTCTATCCTTCTTTCCTTCCCTCTTTCCTTCCTTCCTTCCCTTTCTTCTCTTTCTTTTTCTCTTTTCTTATTTTCTGTCTCCCCAAGCAGAATAAGTTCTGTAATGAATAAAGACCATTTCTATCTTAAGTGTATTCCCCACAATATCCAATAGTACTCAGTACAAGGTAAGCCTCAATATATGTGTGTTGCACGTTGATTGTATAAGGCATTTGCATTTCTAGTAAACCATTTGTCCAAACAGAGTACACATCCATTTACATATAAAGGTATATTTGATTTTCATTGACCTTCTAGCCTGGGAACAAAGCAACAGGTTAAATTCCAGTGCAAGTTGTTAATCATAAAAGCCAGACCTGGAAGCAACCTATGAATCTACCAACTGGTAAATGGATAAACACGTCCATGGAGTGGAAAGTTATTCAGCAATAAAAAGGAGTGAAGCAGTAAAACATACTGCAACATGGATGAACCTCAAACATGTGACGCTAAGTTGGAAACATGAGACTAAGATGAGCATTAGGTATTACATGCAACTGATGAGTTATTGAACACTACATCTGATATGTTGGCTAACTGAATTTAAATTAAGAAAAAAACAAAACATGAAACTAGTTAGTTATAAAGAGCCACATAGGGATGCCTGGGTGGTTCAGTGGGTTAATCAACTGCCTTCAGCTCAGGTCATGATCCCAGGGTCCTGGGATTGAGTCCCGCACTGGGAATCCTTGCTCATCAGGGAGCCTGCTTCTCCTCTGCCTCATGATCCTCCCCTACCCCCCTTGCTCGCTCTCGCTCTCTCTCTGACAAATAATAAATAAAATCTTTAAAAAATAAAAGGGTCACATACTGTATAATTCCATTTCTACCAAATGTCCAGAACAGTTGAATCTATAGAGACAGAGAGTAGGTTAATGGTTGCCTGGGGCTGGAATCAAAACGGGAATTAACTATCATTGGACATGAGGGTTCTTATCAGGGTAAAAAAACTATTCTAAAACTGGACTACACTGATGCTTGTACAACTTGGTAAACTTACAAAAGAAATCATTTGACCGTGAGCTTAAAATGAATGAATTTTGTGATAAATTACTCCTCAATAAAATTTTAAAAAATAAAAAGAACTAGTTGCCACCTACCCCTTCCCTCCTCGACAGCTGACTCCCCCCCCACCCCCCGCCTGGTGCCCTGCCCCCAAAAAATCCTCAGTGAAAATATTTGAAAACCATTCCCAATAATGCCTGTTTGGGGATATAGATTCCTTCCTATTTTTAACTAACTAAATGGATTTTTTTTTCAGTCAGAAATCTACAGTTTTTCCCATTTACAGTGGCATCATGCTTAGCTCATCAACTTTTTTCAGCTCTTTTCTTTCTCTGACACTTGGCATCTCCATTGCTGTAACATAAACACAGAGTAATGAGTTGTAGTTGCAATTTATAAGGCCCACAGGAGGGGCAAGAGATTCCCAGAAACAGAGATTTTAAGCAATAATCGTGTAAAAATATCTCACTCATAAATGGCACTTTTCTAATCTTATACTTACCAAATTGGTAAAGAGCTATATTTTATCGCCTTTTTACCTTAAATAACAAAGATAAATTTTAGAGGGAATGTATCCACTGTCAACCCACAGCTCCCCACCCCTCACCATGATCAAACTCTGAAAAACCAGACAGAAGTTTCCAAAGTGCAGCTTCCCTGACTTAAACAGGAAGACTGAGAATGCTGGAAGCACGTGGAATCAGGTGATCCTGGAAGCGGAGAGATATTCTTATGCCCTGGGGATAAGCTGATGGAAAGGCAAAAGGCACTGAAGGTACAAGGAAAAAAAGAATCTGGAGGCTACAGATCACTTTAAAATGTCAAGAAGCAAGAGTTAGTCATGAAAGAGAATCCAAGGTTATCCTTGAGTGTTATGGCCCTCGTTTTTATATTTTGGGTTTTTAAATCATAAGATAAATATTTCCTTACCAGAGATTTCAGCTGTTTTCATTGTTCACTCACATGACAAATATATACTGTGAGCCTACTGTGTGTCAGACGATATATTATGGAAAGCGTAATGGTAGTCCCATTGGGAAAACAATGTGGCATATTTGTTGAGTACAAGTTTCAAAGCAAAATTCCTCAAGGTCAAGTCTGGGCTATTCCCTTGATTAACTATGAGAACTGAGGTAATTTACTTAGCCTCTTTAAGCCTCTTTCCTCATTTGTAAAATGGGGATGATGTATGACCTACCTCATAGGAATATTTACAGAGTAAGACAAGAGAATATATATGGAAGTCTTAGCACAGTGTCTGGGAAATAAGTACTCAGTAAAAGTTACCTTTTATTTCCTGAAAGAGTTTATGAAGAATGATATTATTTTTTCCTTTAATGTTCGGAGAAGTTGCCAGTGAAACAATCTGGGTCTGGAGTTTTCTTTGTGGGATAACAAATTTAATTGCTTTAATACAGTGCTCTTAAAATTTTCTATTCCATGTTGCATCCACTGGTAATTGTATTTTTTTTTATTTTTTTGGGGGGGGACACCTAGGTTGCTCAGTCAGTTAAGTGTCTGTATTTTGATACAGGCTCAGGTCATGACCTCGGGATCATGAGACTGAGCCCCACATCAGACTCTGTGCTGAACATGGATTCTCTCTTTCCCTCTGCCCCCACTGCCCCCCCCCACCAACTTCACTCTTGCTCTTTCTAAAAATAAAATAAAATATTTATTTCTGGGCACCTGGGTGGCTCAGTCAGTGATGCATCTGCCTTTGGCTCAGGTCATGATCTCAAGGTCCTGGGGTCAAGCCCTGCACCAGACTCCCTACCTAGCAAGAAGCTTACAATTCCCTCTCTCAATGCCCCTGCTTGTGTTCTCTCTCTTGCTGTGTCTCTGTCAAATAAATAAATAAAGTCTTTAATAATAATAGTAATAATAATAAATATTTCTTTCAATATGTTGTCGAGTTTAATGACATTAGTTGTTTATAATATTCCCTTATTTTTTATATATACAACATGTTTTATATATGATACATATGTAATGTATATTATAATATTATGCATTTTATTATATATCATTATGTCATATATTATATGTTTGTATATGCGTGTGTGTGTGTATATATATATATACATATATATATGTATGTATCCATAGATTTCTGTTGTTTTTTCTTTTCTTCTTCAGCTAGAAGTTTATCAATTTTGTTGTTTTTCTTCATAGAATCAGCTTTGGCATTGTTCTATCTATGATTTTGTTTTGTTGATTTCTGCTCTTATCTGTTATTTCTTTCCTTACATTCACTTTGGGTTTTTGATCTTCTTTTTCTAGTTTCTTAAGATACAATTTTAGACCATTGATATACTCTTTTGTCTTGGTAGAAGCATTTTAATGTTGTAAATTGTCTTCTAGGCACCGCTTTAGAAACAAATTCTAATATGTTGTATTTTCATGATCACTTAGTTATATTTTCTAATGTTCTAGGTTATCTCGTCTTTGACTCATGAATTATTTAGAAACTGGTTGACAAATATTCAAGTTTTCTA
Source organism: Taxidea taxus jeffersonii (assembly GCA_003697995.1). Classification (NCBI taxonomy): domain Eukaryota; kingdom Metazoa; phylum Chordata; class Mammalia; order Carnivora; family Mustelidae; genus Taxidea; species Taxidea taxus. The sequence continues at coordinate 53,557 of ML109170.1, forward strand.
GCTATCTTATTATTGGTTTAGAATTTGATTCCATTGTAAAGAACATGCTCTGTATGATTTCAATGTTTACATGATTGAGTCTTGATTTATGACCCAATATATAGTCTATCTTGGGAAACACATCATGTGTGTTTGAAAAGAATGTTATCCACAATTGTTGGGCATAGTAGTTTATGAATATTAATTAGATCACGATTGTTGACTGCATTGTTCAGATATTCTATATCTTCAGTAATTTGGGGAGAGGATCAAATAATTTTCACAACAATTAAAGGAAGGATGTTAAAAGCACAATCTGGGTGCACCTGGGTGGCTCAGTGGGTTAAAGCTGCTGCCTTCGGCTCAGGTCATGATCCCAGGGTCATGGGATCGAGCCCCGCATCGGGCTCTCTGCTCTGCGGACAGCCTGCTTCCTCCTCTCTCTCTGCCTCTCTGCCTACTTGTGATTTCTGTCTATCAAATAAATAAATAAAATCTTTAAAAAAAAAAAAAGCACAATCTGATATTGTGGGTTTTTCGGTATCTCCTTTAATAGAGCTTTTTAAAGCTCTACTGTTAGGTGCATAACCCTTTATAATTGTTATATGTTGTGTTATGTATGAATTTATCCTTTTGTCATTATGAAATGTGTTGTTTTATCTTTGGTAATACCCCTTGTTTTGAAATCTACTTTATCTAATATTAACATAGCCACTCCAGCTGTCTTATGCCTACTCTTTGTATGTTATATCTTTATCCATCCATTTTCTTTTAACCTGTCTATATCTTTACATTTAAAGCTCATATCTAGGGTGCCTGGATGGCTCAGTGGGTTAAGCCTCTGCCTTCAGCTCAGGTCACGATCTCAGGGTCCTGGGATCAAGCCCCACATTGGGCTCTCTGCTTAGTGGGGAGCCTGCTCCCCCTTCACTGCCTGCCTCTCTACTTGTGACCTCTCTTTCTGTTAAATAACTAAATAAAAAATCTTTAAAGCTCTTATCTAGTAAATAGCATATAACTGTACCCTGCTTTTTTTTTTTAAGATTTTATTTATTTATTTGAGAGACAGAGATCACAAGTAGGCAGAGAGAGAGGAGGAAGCAGGCTCCCTGCTAAGCAGAGAGCCCAATGCAGGGCTTGATCCCAGGACCCTGGGATCATGACCTGAGCCAAAGGCAGAGGCTTTAACCCACTGAGCCACCCAGGCGCCCCTACCCTGCTTTTTTTGTAATCCATTCCAATACTCTGTGCCTTTAAACTGGAATGTTTATGGTACACTTAATGTATATATTATGCTGGATTTAAATCCACAATATTATCATATTTCTTTGTTCATACCTCTGTTTCCTGTTTCTCAGTTACTTCTTTCCAGACTTTTTATTTTTGTTTTAGATTCAATTTTAATTTGTCTACTAGTCCTTTAAACTGTCCCTTTTTTAGTAGTTGCTAGGAATTACAATATATATCTTTAATTTTTCACTACATACTTAGAATTAATATTGGACCACGTCATATAAAATGTAATAATCTTGCAACTAAGTGGATGTATTTATAACTTGCTGGTCCTTTTTGCTTTTATTGTCAAATACATTTTATCTATGTATGTTATTAACCCTACAATGGAATCATTTTTGCTTAGTGATGTGCACTTTCTAAAAACATAAATCAAACTCCTGTATTTATCCTGTATTTAGCATCTGTGTCCCCTTCAATTCTTCCTGAAAGTCCAGATTTCCATAAGGTATCATTTTCTCTTGGCCTGATCAACTTCATTCTGTACTTTTCACCAGGCAGATCTGCCGGTGATAAGTTCTCTTAGTTTTCATTCATCTGAAAACTATCTGTATTTTGTCTCCATTTTAGAAGGATGTTTTCTACTGAGTGTAGAATTCTGGCTTAGCAGGTTTTGCCTTCAGCACTTGAAGGATATCATTTTTCTGCCCTCTGGCCTCCATTGTCATCTGACCATTTTTCTCTCTGAGTACTGTGACCTCCTTCTCTGGTTGTGTTCAAGATTTTCTTTCAATTTTTGGTTTTTAGTAGTTTGTCTTGTTATGTAGAGCTGTGATTTTCTTTGTCTTCATCATCAGTTTTCAGAGCTTCTTGAATCTGTAATTTAAGTTTTCACCAAACTTAAAATTTTTTCAGTATTTGTTTATGCAAATAGTTATTCCGCACTCTCTCCTCTCCTTCGGAGACTGCAATTATATGTCTGTTAGAATTTTGCCATGGTCTTGGACATTTCTGAGGCTTCTTTTTGTCTTAAAAAAATATTTTGCCTTCCAATTGGATAATTTCTACTGACATATTTTTAAGTATACTGACTCTTTATTCTCTTTTTCTTTTGTCATTGTCAGTACAGTGTGCTTTTATGTTCACTAAGTGAATTTTTTAATTGTAAAATTTTATATTACTGCATTTTTTAATTCTAGAATTTTCATTTTTTTATATTTATAGTTCATCTCCTGAAATATCCTATTTATTCATTCATACTATCATTTTTTAGCATTCTTGAACTCTATACCTACTAAATAAAATATCTGGATCAGTCTCTCTGATTGCCTTATCTCTTAAATATAAGTTGCTGTATTTTCCTGTTTTGTCCTATGTCTAACAAATTTGTTTTTTATTTTTATTTTGGTTCAGGCTTATGAGTTATAATTGATATATAATATTATGTAAGTTTAAAACATATAACACGGTGAACTGATAGACTTAAATGCTGCAAAATAATCACCACCATAGCATTAGCTAACAGCTTCATGTCACATAATTGGCATTTGCTTTTTGTGTTGAGCACATTTAAGGTTCACTTTCAAGTATGTAATACAGTATTATTAACTTTTTTTTATTATGTTCAGTTAGCCACTGTAGTGTACATCATTACTTTTTGATGTAGTGTTCAATGATTCATTAGTTACATATAACATCCAGTGCTTATCACAACACGTGCCCTCCTTAATATAATCATGATAATGTACATTAGATCCCCAGAAGTTATTCATCTTATGACAGGAGGTACATACCCTTCCACCAATGTCTTCCTATTTTCCCTACCCACCCCCTCCTGGTTATAACTGATTCTTCTCTTTCTGAGTTCAGGTTTTGTAGATTTTCCATTTAAGTCATATCATACAATATCTCTTTCTCTGACTTGTTCTACTCAGCATAATGCCCTTGAGACTTATCTATGTTGTTGCAAATGGCAGAATTTTCTTCTGTCTCACAGCTGAATAATATTCCATTGTACATTTATACCAAATCTACTGTAATCACTCATCTATTGATGAACACGTAGGTTGTTTCCATATCTTAACCATTGTGAATAACACTGCAATGATCATGGGGGTGCAGATCCTCTTCTAGATTCTTTTCCTTTGGATATATACCCAGGAGGATTGCTTCATCCTTTGATTGTTCGAATTTTCATTTTTTGTGGAAACACAATACTGTTTTCCATTTTATCAAATGATTTTTTGTCTATTGAGATGATCATATGATTTTTATGTTTCATTTTATTAATGTGGTATATTACATTTATTGATTTGCATATGTTGAACTATCATTGAATCCCAAAGATAAGCTCCTCTTGATCACAGTATATGATTTTTTTAACATACTGTTAAGTTTGGTTTGCTATTGCTTTGTTAAAAATTTTTACTTCTATACTCATCAAGGATATTGGCGTATAGTTTTCTTCTCTTTCATCTTTATCTGGGTATGGTATGTAAGTCATATTGTTCCTGTAAAATAAGTTTGAAAATGTTCTCTTCTTTCAATTTTTTGGAAGTTTGAGAAGGATTGGCATTAATTTTCTAAATGTTTGGTAGGTTCACTAGTGAAACCATCTGGTCCTCGGCTTTCTTGTGTTGTGAGGTTTTTGTTTATAGATTCAATCAGACTTCCTACCATGTGTCAATCTTGGTAGGTTGAATTTATCCATTCCTTCTACATCATCCCATTTGTTAACATGTAATTATTCATAGTAATCTCTTACAATCCTTTGTATTTCTGTAGTATCACTTGTAATACCTCTGCTTTCACTTCTGATTTTAATTATTTGAAACTTCTCCCTTACTTAGTCTAGCAAAAGTCTTGCCAATGTTTATCTTTTCAAAAAATAGTCCTTAAGTTTGTTAGTAATTTCTAATGTTTCTCTGGCCTGTATTTCATTTTTTTTTTCTGGTCTGATCTTTGTTATTTCCTTCCTTCTTCTAACTTTGGCCTTAGTTTGTCCTTCTTCTGCTTTCTTGAGGTGTAGATTGGTTTTTTATTTGCCATCTTTTCTTTTTTTTTAATGTAAGCACTTCCCTCTTAGAACTGATTTTTATTTATTTATTTATTTGACAGAGATCACAAGTAGGCAGAGAGGCAGGCAGAGAGAGAGGAGGAAGCAGGCTCCCTGCCAAGCAGAGAGCCCCATGTGGGGCTCAATCCCAGGACCCTGGGATCATGACCTGAGCCGAAGGCCGAGGCTTAACCCACTGAGCCACCCGGGCACCCCAGAACTGATTTTTCAACATCCCATAGGTTTTGATATGTTGTCTTTCCATTTTCATTTGTTTCAAGATATTTTTATTTCCTTTTTTTTTTTTTAAAGATTTTATTTATTTATTTATTTGTCAGAGAGAGAGAGCAAGCACAGGCAGACAGAGTGGCAGGCAGAGGCAGAGGGAGAAGCAGGCTCCCTGCCGAGCAAGGACCCCAATGTGGGACTCGATCCCAGGACGCTGGGATCATGACCTGAGCCGAAGGCAGCCGCTTAACCAACTGAGCCACCCAGGCGTCCCTTTTATTTCCCTTTTGATTTCTTCTTTGACCCATTGATTTTTTTCAGGAGTGTGTTGTTTAATAGATGCATGTTTGTGAAATTTCCAGCTTTTCCTCTATTCTGATTTCTGGTTTCATACTATTATGGTCAGAAAAGACATCTGGTATCATTTTAATCTTTTTAAACTTGCTAAGAGGTTGTTCCAGCTTTGTGAAAAAAGTTGACAGTATTTTGATAGGAATTGCATTGAATGAATAGATTGCTCTAGGTAGCATAGACTTTTTAACAATATTTGTTCTTCCAATCCATGAGCATGGAATGTTTTTCCATTTCATTGTGTCTCCCTCAATTTCTTTCATGAGTATTCTATAGTTTTCTGAGTACAGATCCTTTACATCTTTGGTTAGGTTTATACCTAGTATCTTATGGGTTTTGGTACAGTTGTAAATGGGATTGACTCCTTAATTTCTCTTTCTTCTGTCTCATTGTTAGTGTAGAGAAATGTAGCTGATTTCTGTGCATTGATCTTGCATTCTGCCACTTTGCTTACTTTATGAGTTCCAACAATTTGGGAGTAAAGTCTTTCGGGTTTTCCATGTAGAGCATCATGTCATCTACAAAGAGTGAGAGTTTGAATCCAGGAAATACAAAACAAAACCACAATATCACCTCACACTAGTCGGAATGGCTAAAATTAATGTCAGTAAATGGCCAATGCTGGCAAGGATGCCGAGAAAAGGGAACCCTCCTACACTGCTAGTAGGAATGCAAGCTGGTGCAGCCACTCTGGAAAAAAGTATGGAGGTTACTCAAAAAGTTAAAATAGAGTTACCCTACGACACAGCAAATGCACTACTGGGTATTTACCCTAAAAATACAAATGTAGTGATCCAAAGGAGCATGTGCACCCCAATGTTTATAGCAGCAATGTCCACAATAGCCAAACTATGGAAAAAGCCCAGGTGTCCATCAGCAGGTGAATAGATAAAGAATATGTGATATATATGTATAATTGAATATTACTAAAAAAAATGAAATCTTGCCATTTGCAATGACATGGATGGAGCTAGAAGGTGTTATGCTATGTGAAATAAGTCAATCAGAGAAAGACAATTATCATATGATCTCACTCATATGTGGAATTTAAGAAACAAAACAGAGGATCATAGGGGAAGAGAGGAAAAAAATAAAACAAGATGAAATCAGAGAGGGAGACAAACTATAAGAGACTCTTAATCATAGGAAACAAACTGAGGGTTGCTGGTGGGGAGTGGCTAGAGGGATGGAGTAATAGGGGAATGGATATTAAGGAGGGCACATGATATAATGAGCAATGGGTGTTATATAAGACTGATGAATCACTGATCTCTACCTCTGAAATTAATAATACATTATAGGTTAATTAATTGAATTTAATTTTAAAAAATTTTTTAAAAGAAAAAGTGAAAAAAAACTGCTAACATTCTTTTTGTGGCCTATCCTATGGTCAATCTTGGAGAATGACCCATGTGCATTTGAGAAGAATGTGTATTTTGCTGCTGTTGGATGGATTGTTCTACATATTCCTGTTAGGTTTATTTGGTCTAAAATATGGTTCAAGTTCAACATTTCTTCATTAATTTTCTGTTTAGATGATCTATCCATTGTTGAAAGTGTGGTATTAAAGTTGTTTTTTTTTTTTTACCATTTTTGTACTGTTTTGTGTTTGCCCCTTCAGATCTCTTAATATTTGCTTAATATATGTAAGTGCTCTGATTTGGGTGCATTTATACTGACAATTGTTCTTCTTGGTGAATTGACCCCTTTATTACTATATAATGATTTCTTTGTCTCTTAAGCAGTTTTGTCTTAAAGTCTATTTTGTTTGATATAAATATAAATATAGCTATACTTGCTCTCTTTTGGTTTCCATGCACATAGAGTATAATTTTCTATCTCTTTACTTTGAGTCTCTGTGTGTCCTTGATGATGAAATGAATATCTTATAGGCAGCAATTTAGTTGGGTCTTGTTTTTGCTTTATCCATCCAGTAACTCTATGTCCTTCAATTGGAGAATTCAATCCACTTACATTTGGAGTAATTATTGATAAGTGAGAACTTATATTAACACCATCTTATTAATTGTTTTCTGGCTGCCTTGTAGATTCCTTGTTCTTGTCTTTGCCTATTACTGCCTTCCTTTGGGAACTGATGATTTTCCATAGTGCTATGCTTTGATGTTCTTCTCTTTAGAGAATCTAATGTAGGTTTTGCTTTGTGGTTTCTATGATGCTTGAACAAAACACCCTACAAATGTAACAGTTTATTTTACACTGATAACAACTTAACTGTGATCAAATACAAAAACTCTACTCTCTCTTCTTTTATGTTGTTGTTGTCATGATTTACATCTTTTTATGTAATATACCCTTTGCAAATTATTATAGCTATAGCCATTTTTAATACCTTTGTCTTTTAACCTTTATACTAGATATGTGGTTAACAAACAACCGTATTACATGATTATTTGTTACACATATTACATTATTTGAGAATTCTAAATCTGACTGTATCCTTGCCTTTACCTACATATTGTATATTTTCATATGTTTTCATGCCATTAGTTAGCCTCCTTTTCCTTTCAGCTTGTAGAATTTCTTTCAGCATTTTTTGTAAGGCAGGTCTATTGGTGATTAACTCTCTCCGCTTTTGTTAGGGAAAGTCTTTATGTCTCTTTCATTTATGAAGGACAACTTTACTGGGTAAAATATTCTTGTCTGGCAGATTTTTGTTTTGTTTTGTTTTGTTTTGTTTTGTTTTAGCACTTTGGGTATACCATCCCAATCTCTTCTGACCTACAAGGTGTCTGCCAAGAAATTTACTAATAGTCCTATGGGGGTTCCCTTGCATGAGATATTTTCTTTCCTACTTTTAAAAGCCTCACTTTGTCTTTGGACAGTTTTATTATAATGTGGCTTATAGAAGATTGTTTGGGATTAAACTTTTGGGGGAACTATTAACTTTATCAACTTGGATGTCCAAATCTCTCCCCAGTTTTTGTAAGTTCTCAACCATTATTTCTTTAAATAACCTTTCTACCCTTTTCTCCTTTCTTTCCTTCTGGGCTGCCAATGTGTGTACATTTGTTTCTTTTAATGGTGTCTTTAAGTCTCATAGGCTTTCTTCATTCTTTTTCATTCTTTTTTTATTGTCTGGATAATTTTAATTGCTATCTGCTAGCTCATTGATTCTTTCTTCTGCTTGGTCAAGTCTGCTGTTGAAGCTCACCATTGAATTCTTCAAAGCAGACATTGTATTTTTCAGCTCTAAAATTTGTTTGGTTCCTTTTTCTTTGTTGAATGTCTCATTTTGTTCTTGAATTGTTTCCCTGACACTGCTAAATTTATCTGTGTTCCCTTATAGCTCTCTGAGCTTCTTTAAAACAATTGCTTTGAACTTTTTGTCAGTCAATTCCTGGACCTCCATCTCTTTGGGGCCAGGTACTTAAGGTCACTATATATCTTTGACAGAGTCAAGTTTCTCTGATTCTTGATGATCCTTATAGCATTGTGTAGGGATATGCATGTTTGAAGAAGCAGTCACCTTTTCCAGACTTTATGGACTGACTTCAGTAAGGTAAGATCCAACAACCTGTGGTTTGTAGCATTCTGGAGCATGCTGTGATCCCAGGTTTAGTGGTACAGGGCAGCAAGTGCAGGGATGTGTGCAGGCACTGGATCAAAGGGACAGTGGGTATGTATCCCTTTGGCCCAGGCCAATGTGGTCCACAGCATCTGCATGATAATTAGCAAGTACTACAAGGTTCTGCAGTGTCTGCAAGGCATAGTGGAGTCTTCAGTGGTGACTCCAGGTCTTGTGGTAGGTCCATGGGCAGACAATAGAGGTAGCCAGAGTTATTGGTGCACATTCACTCAGATGTAGGGTCCAGCTGCAAGTGGCTGTGTACTTCTAGGGTTTGATCACAGATGCCCATATAGTGTAAGGAGCAAGGTGGGCAGCGAAAGATGGGGCCATCTACTTGCTCAATGGTAGCTGTGGGGTCCTCTGTTGTCAGAGTAAATTATCATGGCTGCTAGGTCTCATCATGAACACATGCTAGTGGAGGCCTGTAACAGAGGTCAAGCCTGGAGTGTGCTGATGCACACAGTCTTGCACAGGGTGCTAGCTTCCATGAACAAAGTAATGCAGGCCAATGACAGAAGACAGGGCCCAATCAGAGCCTACAAGCATTCATGGAGGCCCTGACTTTGGTGTGCTCTCCCATGACAGCATAATCTGTTCCCCACTGTCACCCCCATGCATACTACAGTGGAGGCTGGTAACAAGCATCCAGGCCAGCAGCATGGAAGAGCATTTAAGAGGCCAGCCACAAGTCCACACCTGGCTTGGGTGTGGGAATCAACTGTGGAGATCTAGGTTAGTATCTTACATTGGCACAGCTGTGGAGGTCTGAGCTTGCTGTTAAAGCAGTTCCTGCACTGAGGTAGAGGGGAGCAGGGACTCTGATGGATGGCATTAGCAAAAATACCTATGGGGTAAAATCTGGTGACTTCTATAGGGAATCCACAGCAGCTCAGATGGCCACAGACTCATTTATGGTGAAATCTGCTGGGTTTGGCTGCAAAACAGGTCACTGCAAACTGTGACTCTCCCACAGTGTCTTTGCTCCTGGCAGCCTTGCCCTTGTTCCTTGCTCTTAGTCCTCTCTATATGGCTCAGCTTTGCCGGTATGTTAGGTGAAACCAAAGCAAGACCTTCGTGCAGTGTCCTGAAAGGCTGAGGAAGATGGTTGCAAACCCAGCTCTGGCAACGGGAACCCCTTCTAGCTGGTAAGTTCCCTCTTGGCACCAACCAATACTGGTCTGAGAAGCAGGATGACACAGATAAATGAAGTTGTCTTCCTTCCCTCCTTGTGAAGTTATTCTCAGGGTTTGTTTTTTTTTCCCCCTGTGTCCCTGAAGTTTTTTGTTTTTTGTTTTTTGGGTTTCTTTTTAATTTAAAAAAAATTTTTTTAAGTATACTTCAGAGCTGTCCAAGGGCTGTTTTTGTTCATGGATAACTCTCTAATTATTGATCTTTACAGGGGGACAGAAACTAGGGACTCCTATGCCACCCTTTTGTGAATAGCTAATAAATTTGAATTGCCTCCTAAACACTATATGTGATACATGTGGTATAGAAACTCTGGACCCAGACACATCCCTCCAAAGAGTCTGATATTTTTTGTTTTAGTGGCCAATTAGATAGACATAGATTCAAAACTCAATCAGCTTTTAGTGAGAAGTGGCTGAAATCTCTGTCCATTCTTCATTCCTTAGATGAAATGCTTGAAGTCTGCCTTGCGCATGCATTTTTGAAGAGGTTAGTCACAGATTTGAGCGAAGTTGGTTTACACACAGAAGGTGCAGAGTCCCTCTCTCTGGCAATCTCCTTTCAAGGATTCCTCTCCTCTGTACTTTCTACTAGCTAAGAATGACCTAAACTCCATCCTCTGATTCTTTAAGACAGCCTGATTATTATCTTCTATCTATAAGCTTCTCTCATTTTACCTAGCATGTTCTTGGTCTGTGCTCAGAAAACAAACAAATGTAAAGCCAGTCATTTGAGAATGGATTGAATAACATTACAGAAATAAATCGAAAAACCTATCATCTAATTAGCAACAAGGGAGTACAGTAGAAATCAAAGATATGCATACAGTTTCTCTGGTCTGGAAAGCCTTCCTGTCCTTCTGCATACATCAAAAGCCAATCCAGCCTTCTCGGCACAGCTCAAGTTGCCTTTCCCAGTCCACCATCACTCATTTCCACAAGACATCAAGTGGGCACAGCCTCAGGCTGTGTGGAACTGTGTGTGGTATATACCTCGCACTATCCAAGGTGATTTCAAGCTCTCTGAAATGAAAAACATGCTTTATGCATCAGTGTATAGACATACGGCCCATCACAGAGTAGGTTCTCCATAAATACTTTCTGATTAATTGATTCTCCCGCTAATCTCCCCTCACAGTGTCTCTGATAATAGAGAAATAGCTCCTAAGCATCTTTAATCCTCACCATGACTTCTTAATACTTGCTAAAGCTCCTCTCAGAAGGAATTGCTACACTTGCTATCAGGTTTGCTCATCACTCTAAAGTATCCTGCCCATTTTAAAGGGACAGTGGAAATCCTGCACTGAGAAGAGGGAACTCTTCTTTTTTGAGTAGCTAAAGATCCGAGGAAATATACTAGGCTGGTAAATATATCCCTGTAGAATGGCTCTAGCAATGCTATGACTGTCTTTGATCAGAAAGAAGAGGAACGAAAGGAAAACATTGTCTGCAGCCATAAGGCACTCCCTTTGGCCTTTACCTGTTGATATCGGTGCAAAGAAAATCCAACTCTTAAAAATGTTGATGCACTAGACTCTAGACATAATAAATGTTAATATGCAGCTGCTCACACTGGAAGCCTTCATAGTATAAATAACAAAAACAAAATTGGAATAAATAGAGGCTCTGTACTCCTAGAAAGTTCCCAGAAGGCAGGAAATTGAAATACCACAGAACCCCAAAGCAATGGTAACAGAAAGGAGAGCCAAGGTACCTTGGATCACAAAGTCCTGAAGAGCCCTTGGCAAGGCCAATGGAGAGAGCAGATGGACTCTCCTATGAGAAAAGCCCATGACTAGCCGACACTTTGATGGAACCTGTTTTAAAACACACACACACACAAGCATTTCATCCTTCCTGCAATGAATGGAAAGAGGCAAGTCTTGAAATACAGAGAAGTCTCCAAACCTTGGCATCTCTATGATGCCAAGATTGGTCCAATTGCAGACAAAGAACTTTGAGAAACTCCCCTGTTAGAGGGATGAGACTTAGGAGCCAAAGCAGAGACAAAGTAGGACCAGAGCAGAAGCAGAACAGGGTCATGTAACTTACTGCCCACACTCCCACCCCACCCCTCCTTTTACTACCACAGCTCTACTTCATACACCTCTCCTGGATTTACAGCAGACAGTGCAGCACAGGGTGCCCATCAGTCTCTCCTGGAATTTGACCCGTGAGCTCTGTATCCACTCTTTATTAAAGAGCCCCTGCAGCTAGAACAGGTGCTTCTGGATCCCTCTTACCTTAACATCCCTGCAGCCTTCATGACCCTGGTCCCTGGAATGGGTCAGTTCAACACAGTGCCATAATTGGTTTCCTAGTTTCAGTCCGTTAGTGGATTCTGAGCTCCGTGAAGATAGAGATGCCACCCAAGTCATTCTTATAACCCTCATGTGTAGCAATATCGAGCTTGGCACATGGCACACAATAGATGCCTCTTGCTAGCTTTGTGCCTTGGTTTCCCCATCTTTAAATAAGGATAATTAAAACACTTAGCTCATAGGACCTCATTGTTAAAATATATCAAATGAACTTAAACATGTAAAGCATTAAATCAATGCTAGGCCATAGGAAATACCCAATAAGTACTATTCATTATTATAACAGTTACTACTAACATTAAATTGGATCATTACTTTAAAATTTGTAGTTTTTTGAAAGATTTTATTTATTATGTATGCTAGCAAACTGGACATAATAAAAAATAAAAATCAAAGAAAAAGATTTTATTTATTTACTTAAGAGAGAGAGTGAGCGAGAAAGAGAGAGCACAAGAGAAGAGGCAGAGGGGACACAGAAGCAGGCTCCCCACTGAGCAGGGCCCCAAATATGGGGCTTGATCCCAGGCCCCAGGATCATGATCTGAGCCGAAGGCAGATTCTTAATCAACTGAACCTCCCAGGTACCCCCCAAATTTGTTATTTTTAAGAACACCTAAAAGGACCCCCCCATTTTAACATATTTCCCTCACTGAAATAAAAATTCCACATTAAAGATTCCCATATAAAGATTCCATATATAAAGATTATGTATTTCTTATTAAAAAATTTTCTCCTTTATCCACTGATCTTTTTGAACATAAAAACCTCTGGGTGGAAAGAGCTATGGGTTGAGACAAGATGCGGAGAAGTAGCAGGCTGAGATGACATCAGGGAGCAGATCAGCTAGATAGCCTATCAAACCATTCCGAACACCTACGAATCCAACAGGAGATCGAAGAGAAGAAAAGCAACAATTCTAGAAACAGAAAATCGACCACTTTCTAAAAGGTAGGACCAGCGGAGAAGTGAATCCAACACGAAGGGAAGATAGACCCTGGGGGGAGGGGCCAGCTCCCGGCAAGCGGCAGAACAATGGAGCACAAAATCAGGACTTTTGAAAGTCTGCTCCACAGAGGGACATTGCTCCAGAGGCTAAACTGGGGTGAAGACCTCACAGGGACAGCGTGGACTCAGGTCCCGCGGGGTCACAGAAGGATTGGGGGTGTCTGAATGTCCCAGAGCTCACAGGTATTAGAGTGGGGAAGCCGGCTGTGGAGACAGAGCCGAGGAGTGAGCTCTCAACTCAGGGTTTCCTAGAGCTGTGTTCTGTGACACAGGCCGGTGCTCTGTGCGAGGGGTCCCCACAAGATCCGGGGAGACTCCGACCTGGGAGAGCTCAGGGATCTACGGGGTTCTGAGACTCCAGGTGGGACTCTGCCAGAGACAGAGACTCTTGGTCATAGGCTGGGTGAGCTCAGAGCACAGCCAGAAGCCAGTGAGACAGGACTGATTACGCACGATTTTCTCCAAGCACGGCTGGAGGCTGGGGAGAGAGGAGTGATTAAGCACTTTTCTCTGAAGGCGCCCTGAAGACTGGGGACCCGAGCTCTCGGCTCCTCCGAGCCAGAGATTGGGAGGCCGCCATTTTCATTCCCGTCCTCTGGAACTCTACTGAAAGTGTTCAGGGAACAAAAGCTCCCGAAAGTGAACCTGAGAGGATTACTTAGCCCGGCCCCTGGTAAGGGTGGTGCAATTCTGCCTGGGGCAGAGACACTTGAAAATCACTACAACAGGCCCCTCCCCCAGATGATCAACAAGAAATCCAGCCAAGACCAAGTTCACTTAACAAGGAGAACAATGGATTCTTATCTGGACAAAATGACAAGGCGGAAAAACTCACCACAAAAAAAAGAACAGGAGGCAGTACCGAAGGCTAGGGACCTAATCAATCCAGACATTGGTAATATGTCAGATCTGGAATTCAGGACGACGATTCTCAAGGTTCTAGCCAGGCTCGAAAAAGGCATGGAAGATAGTAGAGAAACCCTGTCAGGAGAAATAAAAGCCCTTTCTGGAGAAATAAAAGAACTAAAATCTAACCAAGTGGAAATCAAAAAAGCTATTAATGAAGTGCAATAAAAAGTGGAGGCTCTTACTGCTAGGATAAATGAGGCAGAAGAAAGAATTAGTGATATAGATGACCAAATGACAGAGAATAAAGAAGCTGAGCAAAAGAGAGATAAACAACTACTGGACCACAAGGAGAGAATTCAAGAGATAAGTGATACCATAAGATGAAACAACATTAGAATAATTGAGATTCCAGAAGAAGAAGAAAGAGAAAGAGGAGCAGAAGGTATACTGGGGAAGATTATTGCCCAGAATTTCCCTAATATAGCAAGGGGAACAAGCATGAAAATCCAGGAGGTGCAGAGAACACCCCTCAAAATCAATAGGAATCAGTCCACAACCCACCATCTAATAGTAAAATTTACAAGTCTTAGTGACACAGAGAAAATCCTGAAAGCAGCACGGGACAAGAAGTCTGTAACATACAATGGTAAAAATATTAGATTGGCAGCAGACTTATCCACAGAGACCTGGCAGGCCAGAAAGAACTGGCATGATATATTCAGAGCACTAAACGAGAAAAACATGCAGCCAAGAATACTTTATCCAGCTAGGTAATCATTGAAAATAGAAGGAGAGATAAAAAGCTTCCAGGACAAATAAAAACTGAAAGAATTTGTAAACACCAAACCAGCTCTACAGGAAATATTGACAGGGGTCCTCTAAGCAAAGAGAGACCCTAAAAGTATTATCAGAAATGAACAGAGACAATATACAGTAACAATCACCTTACAGGCAATACAATGGCACTAAATTCATATCTCTCAATAGTTACCCTGAACATAAATGGGCTAAATGCCCCAATCAAAAGACACAGGGTTTCAGAATGGATAAAAAAACAAAACCCATCAATATGCTGCCTACAAGAAACTCATTTTAGACCTGAAGACATCTCCAGATTGAAAGTGAGGGGGTGGAAAACAATTTACTATGCTAATGGACACCAGAAGAAAGCTGGGGTGGCAATCCTTATATCAGATCAATTAGATTTTAAGCCAAAGACTATAATAAGAGATGAGGAAGAACACTATATCATACTCAAAGGGTCTGTCCAACAAGAAGATCTAACAATTTTAAATATCTATGCCCCTAACATGGGAGCAGCCAACTATATAAACCAATTAATAACAAAATCAAAGAAACACATTGACAAGAATACAATAATA